>NW_021026955.1:38455-133982 GCF_004153795.1 Camellia sinensis | reverse complement strand
ACCCAAATGACCAAAAACAGTCCTCAAGCACATCAAAACAAGCATAAAAGTTTCACAAAGCTAAGCCAAAACATGCTAGAACAAGGCTCAAAGCATAAAGCATGTTAAGCAAATCATGGCATTACAAGACAAGTATGCAAAGAAAGCATGATGGTGTCTAAACCAAGTAAAAAAAGTGTTATATCATGGCAAAATAAGCACAAATAACACTTAAGACATGGCCAACATGAACTCAAGAATGGTGCTCACACATGAGGCTAAAAATGGCACATTTTGAAGATAACAAGAAGAGGGGATGACCCTCTCCTTCTTAGGACCTTAAGACACCATCCTCACCACTGAAATCCCTCAAGATTTCAATGGTGAGGAGGCCCAAACAAGGTGGTCCCGAAGCTCACCAAAATAGCACAAAATGGGGCCAAACAAGGCCTGCGAGGGGGTAAACGACCCCAAACACAAAGTGATCTTAACAAACTTCAAAAGGAGCTCAAAATAAGACTTTTTTTCAGTTTATGACAAAGCCCAAATATGCTTTCAAGTAAGGATAAAAGTGTGTGCAAAAACGGGGAATAAAGAGGGTAAGAAGTGTTGCCCTTGAAGACCAGCAAGAACCAGCAGCCTTTAGACCCAAAAATGCAACCCTCAACCTCTGAAAACAAACTCCAAGAACCTCCAAGTGATGATGGAAGTGTGTGGCTATGAAGTGGTGTACAATAGGCCAAGAACAAGACCCTTTGAACCCTCTAACACACCCAAATGTAGAGAAGAGAGGATATATAGAAAGAGAGTCATATATTTATTATATATATCTTATATATTAGATTTTTCAACCCTTGAAATGGGAGGAGAGGCCCTCTATTTATAGAGCAAGGCAAAAGGCCTAAGCTTCTTGGAGAAGCTAAGGCAAAAGGGTCAAAGGGGGCAAGCTTCTAAGGGAAGCTAAGGTAAAGGGCCAAGCTTCTTGGAGAAGCTAGACAAGGGTTCAAGCTTCTTGGAGAAGCTAAAACAAACGTTCAAGAGGTCAAGCTTCCTCAAGAAGCTAAAACCAAGGGTTCAAAAGATTCAAGCTTCCTCAAGAAGCTAGAACTAAGGTTCAAAAGATTCAAGCTTCCTCAAGAAGCTTGAACTAAGGGTTCAAAAGATTCAAGCTTCCTCAAAAAGCTATAACCAAGGGTTCAAAAGGTTCAAACCCCCTCAAGAGAAGGTCTCGGCCAGAAAAAGTGGCTAATCGGCCAATAAAGTTGGCCAACGACCACAAAAGGTGCCGACCGGCCATCACCAATGGCCGGTGGAAAGAAAACAGGGCCGGTGGCCTCAAGCCATGGCCGGTGGTTTAGGGAATGGCAAACAAGCCATTCTCTACCCCCAAAGCAAAAACCAACAAGTGTTTTGTCCAACCAAGCACAAAACAGTCGAGTTGAGAGATCCTGAGGCAAGGTGCATAGCCGAGACCTCCGAGAACTCAGGACGAACACGAACATGGGTAACATCGAGGTGTCAAACGATGACGTCCAAGTCTCGAGGACGGTAAAAAATGGGGTGTCTACAGGGTGCTCGACCTCTTGGCCTTAGGCTATTACCAAATGGTTCATCATACATGTTAGGTCTGTGCATTTCAGGGTATGCCCCAATATTACCACCATTATTTATACCTTGGTGTCCATAACCCATGTTATATCCAACATTTTGGTTTCCAAAACCTTGGTTATAATTTTCAAAACCCATATCATTTCTTGGCCTCCTGTTAGGATTAAACTCTGTGTTAAACAAATCCCTGTCTCCTACTCCTTTTTGGCCATGTAATGGATTAGAAAAAATATTTGACCTAGGGTGCCCCCCAGGCCAATTTCCTTGAATTTTAACATTTGGTGTTTGAAATACCTCATGCATTCTCTCATTTGCAGTGGGGTCCCTATAAAAGGACATTGGTTTACCTATAGATTGGGGTGGCCCACCAGTTGGTGGCTCCATGTGTGTTTTTGAGGACACCTTCTGTGCCTTTCTTTCATTCTGGCTTGCATACTCCATCGATAGAACTTTCAACACACTCCTTACTTCTTCTAGAAGGATCTGGTTCTTTTCAAGTGACTGGTTTGCTAGTGCATCCCTTATCTGAGCTACTAAAACCCATGTTGGAATTTTGGCATGGCCACTTGCCTGGCCTTCTGTACCCACTATTTGGCCACTCATCCGGCCTTTATGGGCCATTGCCTAGCCTCCATGCTGGGTATCACCATCATCAACAAAGACTAAGTCCTGGTCCACCTATTCTTCTTCAAACTCAACTAGCCTCTTTTCAGCATGCTTGTCACCTGTTTCTTTGCCTTCACTATTTCCTAACCAAATTATGCAAGATGGTCCCACTGAGCGTGCCAAAAATTGTTAGTAAAAATTATGTTAGTACTGGATCGACAACAACTAAGCAATAATTCAAACTACACAACTTTATATAGAAACAATCAAGCAACTGTGGTTCTGGTTCAAATGCCTCAAAAGACTAAGGATTTCTCTAGATCAAATAGTGACAGCAAGGTAAACAAGAAAGAACACAAACTTTATTGATCAACAGATGGTAACAAGGTAGATTAAATAAACAGAAGCAATTTCATACTAAAATCCACCTGTGCTTACCCAACAAGTATAGATTACAATGATAAATGCTACTTCTAAATTATAATCTCAACTACTCCTAAGTCTAAAAGCTAATTTGTTATATTGTTGTTGATGTCCCCTCGTTTATGCCAATCTTTGGCCTTTATACTTCTTCTTTCATATGCCCCTATGATCTCCCCAACCTGCAACTGCTACTGTGTAATTGCTGCAATTGCTCATTGACTTCTAGGCTTTTTAATTACATTAACACTCTCTTTCTGTCTATCGATCTGCCTCTTTTTCAGGTTATTTCATGTCCACAAACTCTTTTGACCTTCTCTCGATAAAGAAAAGCTCCTACTTTGTCTCATGCTTCTTCTTGAAAGGTTGCCCACTAACTCCATGATCACTGCCAGTAACTGCTCCATCATTTATAGTCAATCCATATGCAAAGACCCACTTTCTCCTGTTAGTCATGGTCCACTGATGCTGTATATCCACTCTAGACTTGGCCACGTGTCCTCCATTAACTGGACCACCTGTCGATAGAACCTAACAAAAATAGGTGCAAACAGTATTATAGGATTTATTAGTGCATTCAAAAAGTCAATAAGACTTATAAGTATTTAAATTCACTAAATAAAAATAGTTATTAATTAACCCTTTTAAGGATTATAAATAACTAAGATAAAGTGTCCTGGACAGAGGTGTGGGTCTAAAAAGTCTGGTATATTACTGGTATTTTTACTAAATAAAATGGGCTTTACCCAACCTTCAGTATGTTTGGGCCTTTCCATACTGAAGGTGTTTGTTGTTTACAAAGAATTATGTGGTGCTCTTGGGATATTGACGAAGATTTGGTACTTTCCAAGCTTTTATAATACAAGGAACAGGTTATTTTGGAACCTTTTTCAATATATATATATTTCTTTCAAAGAGGACATATTTGAGGAATTAATCACTAATTTGTCAAGTCATTACTTGATTCTTTTGATCATTAATTGATTTGATAAGTCACTGTTTGATTCGACAAGTCATTACATAATTTGAGATGACATATCACTGACTGATTTCACAAATCACAATTTGTGTAGATCAAACCCCGGATGTTGGCATTGACACTTGAATTGCGGAAACCCATACTCTAATTCTTGTCCCCCGAACCCTAGACCCACATAATATTGGACCCTAATACTCCAAAAGCCCCTACAAAATTGTGTGGGTCTTGTGTAATTAGAATTAATTGAAGTTGTTAGAGATCTAAAATTTTAGACTCACAACTCACAATAATATGACAAGAGAGTTGAGCCTATAAGTGGATGTCCACTTGGGTGCCTCAACTGAGGATATTGGCTAATGACTCAGTGGGTGGTTTCTTGACTCACTGTGGTTGGAGTTCAACTATTGAGGGCCTTCAATTTGGACATCCACTTATTATGTTGCCCTTCATGGTAGAGCAAGGGTTGAATGCTAGGATTTTTGAGAAAAACAAGGTGGGTATAGAAATACCGAGAGATGATCAAGATAGGTTATTGTATCGGAACTCAGTAGTTGAGTCACTGAAGTTGGTAAAAACTGACGATGAGGGAAAGGTTTATAGGGATAAAGCTAGAGAGATGGGAGCTACATTTGGTGACAAGCTTCAACATGGCCAATATATAGACAAATTTATCGAGCATCTACAAAACTACAAAAGGATTAAGTTAATGGAGTTCTTAGTGACAAATATTATGTTTTTAAGTAATATGCATTTTATTTGAAGCAAAGGCTTATTTTCATTATCTTGTAAAACATACGCAAACAAATTATTGGTGACTTTGAAAATAAAATGCCATCATGTTGTTTTCTAATCCTCCACATTTAACCTGTGACACACATATCTTATAATTATAGATTTCTAACAACTCCATTGGTTGAACTAATCCTGACTGTCCATGGTGACATCTAGAACAAAGAATAATGATACATAACTCTAATTCAAGAGTTCTAAATAGAGCTCTAATGAGTTGACAAGTCAAAAGAAGATAAAAAGCACCAATAGAAAGTAACAATAATTACACATGGGTTAGTGCCACATAATTAGAGATCCTTTAGAGCTCTTATTTTAGAGCTACTAAACATTTTTTCTAGAACAAATATCCCAACTAGAATTCAAATAGAGTCTTCCATTGTTATATAGATTTAAATATCAAATTATTCATCTAAATGCAAAATATCAAAAATAAAATGACACATTGTCTTTTTATTTATTTATTTATTGGTCATCCAAATACAACAAAAATAAATTACAATTACTTCAGCCCTTTTACAAGTTCTAATACCACAATTTAAAACCATGTTTTCCACTTAAAACTCAACCTTCATGAACGCATCTACTGTTTTTGGAGAGATACTCAACAAAATTGTGCATGTACTGATCATGCAGGACCTTGTCACCAAATAGGGCACTGATTTCTCTTGCTTTCTTCCTATAAATTAATCCCTCGTTATTGTCTACCATAACCAATCTGATTGAGTCGGCCACTGAGTTCCTTGTGAAGGACCCATCTTCTTCATCTCTCGATATCTCAATCCCAACCTTATTCTCATGGAGTACCCTTGCATTTAAACCTTGGTCTGCCATGAACGGCAACATAATAAGTGGTTTCCCAAACTGGAGTACCTCTATCACGGAACTCCATCCACAGTGAGTTAAGAAACCTCCCATTGATTCATGACCCAATATCTTCAGTTGAGGCGCCCAACTCTTCCACACTACCCCTCGACTTCTGGCTCGCTCCTCGAACCCATCCGGCAGCTCAACCGATTCGGACTTGTTTGAACCAGGCAGCTTCCTTAATGCCCAGAAAAAGGGCAAACCAGAGAGCTCCAACCCAAGAGCCAACTCGGTGACTTCTTCTTGACTCGGCATGGCTTCGCTCCCCAATGCTACCTAAACTACAGAGCCATTGTTTTGGTTGTTGAGTCGCTCACTGATTGAAAGCCACGTCTCGTTGACACCGCTGTCTTCAACCACCGCCGGTGGCATTAAACCGAGTGGAATTACAGGTTTGGGTTGAAGATCTTGGAGGAGAGTCAACCATTGGGGCTCAAACTCTCTATAGTGTCGTATGGCGTAGACGTCGCACCCCAACGCCGCCGATCCATATCGATACAAGTCGGAAACCCCAGGAGCATTATTTGTTGCACCGGATAGGATTCGCTTTATCTCATAGAGGCGAAAGGCTACGATGGTAGGAAATTGGACCCACTTAGGTGGGACAGTGAACTGCTGCGGTTCCATCGGGTTATCATCCGAACCGTCGATCAAAGCCGACGCAGGACCAGAGAAAGCTGCATACCAGGCGTTGATGGTGAGGAAGAAGGCTCGAGAAATGCCGAGTTTGGTGGCGACAGGGGGCAACCAGTGAGGAGCGAAGTCATAAATGATCCAGTCAGGTGCGGACGCTTGAAGGAAGCCAGCCAACCCAGTCTCGAGTCCGTCGAACGCTTTCTTCAGGTAAGGAATATGGTCGAAGGGGACGTCCCTGGTGGCCTCTGCGTTTTCAGGGAGGTGGTCGTCGACGCGGGGCAACGGGAGCTCAACAAAATGTATGAAAGGAGATAAATTAGGAGGTAGCTTTGGCAAGCGTTGGATGTTTCTGGGCGTCGATACAAAGGAAATCTTTTGACCCGTTTGGGCAATGAATTTGGCGAGGTCTAAGTATGGGATCATATGACCAAAGGCTAGCCATGGGAACATAACTATGTGGAGCTTCCAGTCGCGACCGGCCATTGGTGAGGGAGGCACAACAACAGACTCCATAATTAAGGTGGCTGCGTGATCTACTCTACAAAGAAGAACACTACTACCATTCCATATATAGATGCTTTTTGACTACGTGATCTCTAACATTACTCTATTTATATTATTTTAAATAATTTCTAAATTCAACTCAAGGTAAAAAGAAGTTAAAAGAGTAATATTAAAACAATAATGATTTAGATCATTAAAAAATACATCATTAATAGCACTAATATATTGAGAATGATAAAAATAAAAAATAAAAACAAGGCATAGAAAGTGGGCAGGGCCCACTGCCACATCATTAGTGCTCCCTCTAATGATCCCTTTTTAGTGCTCCCAAGCATTTTTCATACTGAAAATCTTAAATATTTATCAAATATCTCACATGGGTGTGAGACCCACACAAGATGGGTCTCAAGACTCATCTGGTGTGGATCCCACACCCATGTGATATATTTGGTAGAACATTTAGTAAAATATTTGGAATCTTTAACATTTTTCATATAAATAAGTATACTTTTTGACTTTTTTATTAAAAAAAATATTAAAAAAATACATATTTAAAATAACTTTTTAACTTATGAAAAAATATGTTATAAAATATTATAATAAATAACAAAATAACAATTTTACCTTTAAAGGACGTCCGACAGCATTGCCTGCCAACTTTTGCATTTGAAATATAATTTTTTTTTTTTTTTGACATTTGGAACTATAAATTTCTACGTGGGTGAGGGAGTGCCACATCTGTATAGATAGTTTTGGCTTTTGTTGTTGAATTCAACAAGAGGATAATTGGGGCAACACAATTGTACAATTATTGGACTGCAGTATTAAAAAAAATAAAAAATAAAAAAAGAGTTGCAATTTTTTTTTAAGAAAACGAGTAATGTGCTATTGTTGGTCAACAAATGTGCATTTTTTTGGTTTCACCGTGGCTAATTGTTTTTTGATAAAAAATGATAATTTAGCCTGGCATATATCCCTTGTAATTTTATCAATGTTTTCAACAACTTATAATTTTTTGGTCAATATATTTTTTTCAACAACCCATAGTTGCTGTCATATATAGTTACTCACTTTATGATATATAACTTCATGTAATTATGATATATGGAGGGCTAAAATCATTTGGAAAATACACTCCCACAATTATGTTTTCTTTTAATTTTTTTTTATGGAAAATAATAAACTAGCACAAAAGAAGAAGGAAATTATATGAATGTGCTTTGCTTTCTATGATGTTGAAACCATCATATTTCCTTAATGTTATGACGTTTGCATCATGGATTTAGTTAGGGATTTGAAAAGGAAAAAATGTGTATGAAATTTAATTATATTTTATTGACATTTCATTCACATTTTCCCTTTCCTTTTCAAATCTACACTCAAATCCATGATCCAAACACAACATAAAGGTTCTATCAAGATCAAAAAATCCAATAATAATAATTCAAATCCAATAGTCCAATAGTTCAATAGGTCGGATTCCGAGTTATCAAAAAAATAATCCTATAGTCCATCCAATTAGAAGCTATTCAGCTTTACCTTTGACATAGAAAACTAATAGGAAATTAACCAAGTTATGCTATGTCAAATAATCCAATAGTCCATCCAATCAAATAATTTTTTTTTTGTAGTTCTTTTTATTTTTTTAAGTGGTCAAACGGTTGGTTTTGGTACATTTGTTTGAGTGTTTATGTAATGGTTATTGATATTTTGAACAAAGGTAGTAGAGTTTCATCTTTGTTATTGCTTATGCAGTTTGTTAATGTCAAAATATGTGCAAAATAATAATTTTCGTACATAGATTCTTTCTTTTCTCCCCATAATCATAAATTTCCTTAAATATTGTCTTCTTTACTAACTTTGTTTCGATATTCTGTTTTTGTTTGTCATAGGTCCTCAATTTCTCTATCTTAACATAGAAGTAAAGCCGTGTCTCCTTCATCCCTTCCTCCCTAGTAGTTGCATTAGCATGTATACTTTTTAATTTATTTGCTCTTAATTAATAGCAGGGCACTGGCGAGTGTGCTTTTTTTAATTTATTATTTATTTGTTTATTTTAATTGATAGTAGGATGCTTGCAAGTGTGTTTTTTTTTTAATTTATTTTTTGAATTAATAGTAGGGCACTATCAGGTGTGCTTATTTACTCATTTGCTTTTAATAATTGATATTTGATAGCAGAGCATTGGCGAGTGTGCTTTTTATTTATTTTTTCATTTTAATTGATAGTAGGGTACTTGCTTGTGTGTTTTTGAATTTATTTGCTTTGAATTGATAGTAGGCCACTAGCTGGTGTGCTTATTTATTTGTTTAATTTTAATTTATAGCAAGGCACTGGCCGGTGTGCTTTTTTATTTATTTAATTTTAATCGATAGTAGGGTACTTACAGGTGTGCTTTTTTATTATTTGTGTTTAATTGATAGCAAAGCCCAGGTGGGTGTACTTATTTGTTCATGTTCTTTTAACAATTAATAATTGATAGCAAAGTATTGGCGGATGTGCTTTTTTATTTATGTGTTTGGTTTTAGTTGATAGTAGGGTACTTGCAGGTGTGTTTTTGATTTTTTTTTTTTTTGAATTGATAGCAAAGCACTGGCAGGTGTGTTTATTTATTTGTTTGATTTTAATTTATAGCAAGGCACTGGTGGGTGTTTTTTTTTTTTTGTTGAT
Source organism: Camellia sinensis (assembly GCF_004153795.1). NCBI lineage: Eukaryota > Viridiplantae > Streptophyta > Magnoliopsida > Ericales > Theaceae > Camellia > Camellia sinensis. The sequence goes on along the minus strand of NW_021026955.1, from coordinate 124,924 downwards.
TTGTTTGATTTTAATTGATAATGGTGTACTTACGAGTGTGCTTTTTTATTATTTACATTTAATTGATAGTAGAGCATTGACGGGTGTGTTTATTTATTTTTTTTCTTTTAATTGATAGTAAGGTACTTGTGGATGGGGTTTTGTAGTTTGTTTGATTTAATTGATACCAGGGCACTGGTGGATGTGCTTTTTTATTCATTTTCTTTCAATTTATAGCACACAGGTGAATTTTTTTTTCATTATTACTACTATTGATCATTGCTTTTGCTTTCTTTTGGAGCTATACTAGCATAATAACCGTGCTATACTCGGGCACAAACAAATAATGAAAAATAAATTATAATATTAAATAATAACATAAATTTTTTTAAAAATATATAAGAAAAAAAAATGTAGAATCAATTAAATTTTAACCATTTTTATTAGAGGTACACTTGAGAGAAGTTTTTTTTATTGTTATGTCATTAATTGTGTGTTTCAACTTTTTAATATGTTTGTTACTGGTTTATTAGAAAAAAAAAAAATACATATTGCATTCTGTTAGTTTAATAGGCATACCAAACATGATGGATGAGATACATCATTATATTCATATGCCATACCACGTTGGCAACCAAGCATTGGAATGGGAACGGGCATTCCATTCCATTAAACCTTATTATTCATTTGTACTCTCATTCCATGCCAACTTCGTTCCATTCCTTTGTACCAAACATGCTCTTAGGTTGTGACATGAGTATGAGCTAGTTTGAGGATATCAATATAAGAAGGATATATTGTTTGGCATAGTTATTAACATTTAATTTTTTTTTAATTAAGACATTATATATTTATTTGTAAAATATGTATGGCATTTGGTTAAGGTATATTTGTGTTTGAAAAACTACTTAAGGCGAGATTGGGTTAGTCCATAAACTATATTTTTAACTGTTAATACTGCACAAAGAAGTGAAGGGATTTTGCTATAGAGTAACATGATAAATCATGTCATATCATGTTTTGTCTAGGGTTCCTTTGAACCCTTTGTACCACGGATTCATAAGCTCCATTGGTTCAATGTGATGCTGATGTGGGTTCCACTTGACAAGCAACATTCATCTATTAAAAGATTCTGTCTCTTCTTTGGCCTCTCTTGAGTTTGCCCAACTCTTAGGGTGACTTTCAATGTTTTGTTCAGTGACCTTTTGAAACATCATAGTTGTTGGATCGTATTCCCAACATCTCAAATAAACCACCTAACCCAAGTTCCTACATGATCTCTTGTTATTTTGTGTGCCATTTGCTAAAGTTCATACATATATGTTGTATATGTGATTTGTTATGCAGATACAATGGATGAACCTGAAAGTAGTAGGCACAAAGAGGTCAACAGTGAAATTGATGATCAATTTGCTTCGGATGGCAAGGATGATGTTGTCGATGTAAAAGAAGAAGGGTTAGCTTCCCAAACCTACGATAGTTTACAAATGCTTACTAAGGTAGATGTTTTGTAAATGAAATTCAATTCAGAGGATGATGCCTTTTCTTTCTACAATGCATACGCTAAGGTCATCGGTTTTAGAGTACAAAGAAGTAGAAAAAGAATTTGTGGAGACAACAAATTTGTAGAGAGTAGGAAATGGGTTTGTTCAATGGAAGGTGTAAGAGAAAAGAAATATTTACAGCGTGTGGAACGGGTAAGAACTCCTAGGGCAGAAACTGGACTTTTTTGTAGTGCCACATTTTGCATGCGTTATGACAAGGCAGTTAGAAAATATGTTGTGACCCACTTTTTAGGGGAACAAAATCATCCCTTGACAGCACCACACAGTGTCCCTTTTTTTTGGTCGCATAGGTTTGTAACAAGTGCAGACCAAACTAAGCAAAGGCCATGCGCAATGTGGGTATGAAAACGAGTCAGATCATGGATTTTATGGTCCATCAATCAGGGGGTTATGAGAAAGTGGCCTTTTTATTTTTTATTTTTTTTTGAAGTAAGAAGGTGGGCTTCATTCACAATGATTTGCACAACCAATTCCAAGTTAAGCGCAAAGTACAACTTGTAGAAGGGGATGCAGAGGGTGCCTTAGGATACTTATCAGAGAAAGTAGATGCAAATCCATTATTTTTTTCAAGTACAATGTCAATAAGGAGAACCAGTTGGACAAGATTTTCTGGGCAGATGGTAGGTCTCGAATGGACTATGCTACATTTGGTAATGTATAGGTAGTTGATACAACTTATCGTAGAAATGCATATAAGAAGCCATTTGTAATTCTAGCTGGCGTAAGTAACCATTTTTTGACAACCATATTCGGATGTGCTTTGTTGCCTGATGAGACAATAGTGACATTCACGTGGGTAATGTTAATGGAGGCCATGGATGGTAAAAGACCCATCTCCGTTGTAATAGATAGTGATAGGGCAACGCGTCAGGCAATTGTAGACACCCCATTTTTGACCGAACTTAAGACTTAGATGTCATCGATAGAGCGCTCGGTGATTGCGCATGTTGTGCTCGTTTTGAGGTTTCGGAGTTTCGGCTGAGAGCCTTGCCTCCGGGCCTCGGGACTCTTTGTGCTTCGACTCGGTCTGCGGACTAAGTCTTGCTTTCTCTTCCCGGAGGGAGGGAGAGGTCTTGTAGACCATCTCTCAGTGGTCGTAGACTACTTTTCGTGGTTGTAGGCCACTGCTCCCGTTTGGAGACTAGTTTCCGGTTTTCAGAGCCGTCGGCCGCGCACCTCGGCTCGGGACTGCTTAAAATTCTCCGTTTGGCACGGTTTTTGGCACACGCCTTGTTTCTTCTGCCTAGAGGCACACTGTGGCCCGGGAGACCACCTTTGTGGTCGCACGCCACTTTTGGTGCTTAACAGCCTGTTTTCGGAGCACCTGGCCGTACGTTTTGCCCACCGAACCCTCGTTTTGCATCGGTGTTGGTTCATTTTTTGTATGAACCTTGTTTTCATTGTTTGGAAGGTGGTAAAAGGGTGGGAAACCACCTTTTCTCTTGGAGAGCACTTCTCTCTCTGCCAGCCAATTTTCTTGTTGGGAAACTGGTCTCCTTGATTTTTGAGCCATATTTGCTGGTCTGCCACCATACCACTAGCTTGCATTCAGTTGGGAGACCATCAAATAGGCTGGCCGACAACTTTTCCTTGAGGGAGACCACTCACCCTGGTCAGCCGACCAAGGGAAGTGGTCGGCCGACCACCTTAACTGGTCGGCTTGCTCCCTCCAGTTTTGTCTCTGTGAGTTGTTGCCAGCTGTGCCAGCTGGAAGGCACAGACTGCATCCTCCATACACGTGTATAGAGGATCTTTGGCATTGGTTTTTAGCTTCTTTGAGAAGCTTTGGCCTCCTTTGTCTATAAAGGAAGGCCTCCCCCTCCTTTGTGAGGGTTGAGATTTTGGTTAAGACACATACACATATCTCTCTCTTTGTCTCTATATTTAGGCTTAGGAAGTGTATTGTTCTTGTCCCTTTTGCACCACACCTCATAGCCTAACACTTCCACCATCAACCCAAGGTTCTTGGAGGTCATTTTCAGAGGTTAAGGAGCTGGGTTTTTGGTCCAGAAGTTGCTGTCTTTGTTGAGCTTCAAGGGTAACTCATTTTCTCCCCTTTTAAGCATTATTTTGATCCTTCTCTTAGCCTCATTTGCATGCTTATTTGAGGTTTGTTGTCAACTAAAAAAAGCTTTATTTTTAAGCATTATTCTTGTTTGTTTAAGGCCATTTTCCTGTTAGAGGTCATCTACCCTCTTACATGCTTCATTTAGTCTTGTTTTGAGCCATGCCTTAAGGCCTTTGTGTTGACCTTTGCTTGGCCTTTTAGCCACTAAAATCTAGTGGATTTTTAGTGGTTGGCATGCTATTTTGAGGGCCAAAATCAGAGAGGGGTGACCCTCTCTCTTTTGGCCTTGTTTGTTTGCATATTTGGCCTTTCCAAGAAGCCTATATTTTTGTACTTCCTAGCCTTGGCTCAGGCCATTTTTAGTGACTTTTAGGACCTTCTTAGACTCTGTCTAGGGCTGGTTTAGTCACCTCATGTTTGCCTCTTGCATGTGTAGAATAATCCTCTTCATAGCTTATCAAAGGAGCATGTCATTCTTGCATGTATTGGTCATGTTTCAGTGGGTTTTTGGTCGTTCTTTGGCATATCATAGCTCTGTCTTTGGCTGGTTTAGTGGCCTCTTGAATGCTTCACATGCTTGCAGTGTAAACCGTGCTCACTAGCTTACATTGCATGTTGTTTTGGCCATTGATTCTAGCATATTTTGGCCATACTTCAAACTGATTTTGTTCATATTTTGGGCTGCCTTAGCTCTGTTTTGAGGCCTCTTGGTCGAATGATATTTGCCATGCATACTTGTAGTGTAATATCCTTGCCTAGCCTTGAGTTTTGGACCCCCCTTGCATGCTTAACTTGAGGTGTTTCCATGTCTTGGAATCATTGAGCATGTTATTTCAGAGCCTATGCTTGTGCCATGTTCCCTTATTTTCCACTCTTTAAATGCGTTTGAGAGTTGTGCTTGTATACCTCATTTATGGGCCATTGCATAAGCTTCATTTTTGTGCATTTCAAGCCATCATCTAAGTCCATTTTGCCACTGTTTTGGGCCTGCATAGGGATTTTTTGGGGTTGGTTTGTTCATTTGGGCATTGCTTTGCATACCTCTAGTGTAATGCACTTCACTAGTTTCGATATTTGAGCCATTCAACATGCATAACATGAGTTGTTTGCATGATTGGGGACCATTTTGTATGTCATTTTAGACCTGGAACATGTGTTGTTGTATGCCATATTTCATCATTTCCATGCTTTCATACAGTTGTATCTTGTGCCCTAGGCTTTGGGCCCTTGCATCTTGCATGTTTGCATGTGTTTTGTTGCCTCATTTTCATCATGTATGGCCACTGATTTGGGTGTGGCCGAGGCCTATTCATTTTGGTTTAAGTCCATTTTGCATCGAGTATGCCATTGTAGTTCATAGCATTGAGTATGCCGCGTTGTCTCATGTTTGATCATTGCATTGCGCATGCCTTGTTCACTTCATTGTGTATGATAGTCTTCACATGTGCATTGTGTATGACATATAGTATCATGTGCATTGAGTATGCCATTGTTAGTTCGTAGCATTGCGTATGCTAGTTTGCATGTTTGCACGTCATCCTTTGCATGTTTGTATGACTTGGTTGCATCGCCTTAGGATTGCATGCTTGAGGTCGCATTGTGCATGCCATTCTACTTATTGCATTGTGTTTGGAATAGGAGTTATTCCAAACACGGGAAACGAGGGATGTTTCATACTCCAAGTGATGAAACGTGCCTCGATTCTCGGTCACCGACACTCTTGACTAACACATGATGGAGTTTAGGCATTTATGTGTATATGTCCATTCATTTCACATTGTGTCGTGCAATCTGACTCCTCGACCATCATGCATCGAGATACGTGATTGGTGGCCCGAGGATCAAGGACTACACTCCCTAGAGCTTATACAATGATGGGGAGAGTGGTCGTGCACACATGTGTTGCAAATACCTTGCTCTCTCTCTCTCTTGCCTTTGTTGCAGAAAATGCAGAAACCAGGAGAAGAAACTGGTCGGCCGACCAGGTTTTCTGGCAGGCCGACCACCTTTTTTGGTTTTCACCACCAAGGGTGGTCGGTTGGTGGTCTCCAATGCCTATAGCTAGTCGGTAGCCTCCCCCTAGATTCCCAGGGTAGAGTTTCATCTCCTTGGAGCTTTGTGCAAGTTTCTGAAATCAATTGCAAACAAAGGCGAGCCGGGGCATCGCGATGTATTTCCCGACAAAGCGACTCGAGCATGCATGCATCCTTTATCATTCAAAGCAGAGCTGAGGCAGCCCATTTTACATAGTTTGCATGCTAGTTTAGTTAATTTGTTAATTAGTTAGTGTTGTGTAATAATTAGTTAATTTGATTCTGTATTATTTATTCGGACCCTCCGAGAGAGGGCAATGTTGTAATAAGTATGCGTGTGCGTGATGTACGTCTTCCAACCCTACGTCTTTCTCTCTTTTATTTACCAGCTTATGATGGTTAGTTTTAGGGCACGTTTCAATTAGCATCCTTATGCTCGTATGTTTGCATCCATCGATGTAAAAGAAGAAGGGTTAGCTTCCCAAACCTATGATAGTTTACAAATGCTTACTAAGGTAGATGTTTTGTAAATGAAATTCAATTCAGAGGATGATGCCTATTCTTTCTACAATGCATACGCTAAGGTCATCGGTTTTAGCATACGAAGAAGTAGGAAACGAATTTGTGGAGACAACAAATTTGTAGAGAGTAGGAAATGGGTTTGTTCAATGGAAGGTGTAAGAGAAAAGAAATATTTACAGCGTGTGGAACGGGTAAGAACTCCTAGGGCAGAAACTAGACTTTTTTGTAGTGCCACATTTTGCGTGCGTTATGACGAGGCTGTTAGAAAATATGTTGTGACCCACTTTTTAGGGGAACAAAATCATCCCTTGGCAGCACCACATAGTGTCCCTTTTTTTTGGTCACATAGGTTTGTAACAAGTGCAGACCAAACTAAGCAAAGGCCATGCGCAATGTGGGTATGAAAACGAGTCAGATCATGGATTTTATGGTCCATCAATCAGGGGGTTATGAGAAAGTGGCCTTTTTATTTTTTATTTTTTTTTGAAGTAAGAAGGTGGGCTTCATTCACAACGATTTGCACAACCAATTCTAAGTTAAGCGCAAAGTACAACTTGTAGAAGGGGATGTAGAGGGTGTCTTAGGATACTTATCAGAGAAAGTAGATGCAAATCCATTATTTTTTTCAAGTACAATGTCGATAAGGAGAACCAGTTGGACAAGATTTTCTGGGCAGATGGCAGGTCTCAAATGGACTATGCTACATTTGGTAATGTATAGGTAGTTGATGCAACTTATCGTAGAAATGCATATAAGAAGCCATTTGTAATTCTAGCTGGCGTGAGTAACCATTTTTTTACGACCATATTCGGATGTGCTTTGTTGCCTGATGAGACAATAGTGACATTCACGTGGGTAATGTTAATGGAGGCCATGGATGGTAAAAGACCTATCTCTGTTGTAACAGATGGTGATAGGGCAATGCGTCAGGCAATCAAAAGAGTTATTCCAAATTACAGATATCGTTTATGTTGTTGGCATCTGGAGAAAAATGCCTCAACAAATGTCTACATATCAGAATTTACAAATAATTTTGCATAGTTGATGTTAATGAAATGTAAAATTGATGAGTTTGACAATGCCTGGGTTGGTATGGTGAAACAATACAAGTTGGAAAACAATAATTGGGTGTTGGAGATTTATCGCAAGTGTGATAAGTGGGCTGAGGCATATCTCCGTGGTCACATATTTGTTGGGATGAGAAGCACTCAACGTGTCGAGGGTATGAATGCATATTTCAATATGTTCCTAGAACAAAAGGTTGGGCTGTACAAATTTGTAGCACAATATGATAGGGCTCTTGCTAGGATGCGTGTTAATGATTTAGAAACAAAATCTAAAACAGAGAATAGTTTCTTGGCTTTGACTACGCCATTGAGAAGTTTGGAGAAACATGCAGCTGAACTCTTTACTCGAAAGATTTTCTTATTGTTTCGACATGAAATCAGGAAAGAGGGTAAATTGTTTGTGATGGAAAGAGTCGAGCATTTGTCAACTGTGTTACAACTAAATTGATAATCTAAAATACATGCAAGGAATAATAATTTCAAACCTATATCATTAAAAATGACATCACATAGCAATATTGATGCATGAAATGATCACTTACGGAACCACAAATCCAGGTTTTTGGTTGTAATGAGCAAAATTGAAACGGGTGGCAAATTCAACCAGCGTGTAAAACAACTCCATGACCACAATATCCTCACTACATCATGTAAAAATTGAAGAGTTAAACTTATTTTTGATAGAGAGGAACATACAAACTCAATAAAATTACCTGCTTTCCAAATCCTTATCGAAACAATAAGCCTCCAGAATTTGTTCCTCCGTAGATAAAGGACATGGCCTTACGATTTGTGTAGTGGATGACTTGTGAATATAACCAAATATATAAATAAGAAATTGTCAAACTTCATAGATTGCATTAAAATAAGGGGATTGGAGATCAAGAACAATAACAAAATGAGTAATAATCTCAACGGTAGTAACAGATGCATCAAAATTGACACCAAGTAGTTTTCCAAGTAAGTTCAAACTCTAAAACAAATTACAACGAACAATAAATAAAGAAAAATCCTAAAATATAGTTACACAAAGAGAAACATTGTATAACACATATATTATCTACATGACTGACTTGATCAAACTTATCCTCCTTTGTATTGAAAGACGAATATGCTTCATCTAAATCAAGCTTTGTCTTGGTTGTCCTTTCTAATTGGCTTTCCTCTTCTTACTAGCAATGGCTGTATAAGGTAACTGTATGTCCACCCGCTTATCCGAACGTCGAGTGCAAGGACTGCCGTATGCACTAGTGGATGAACTAGATTTATCAATAAGTTGGAGTTTTGGGATTTTTTTTCTTCGCTTATTGTTCAATCTTACCTTCATTTTGGTCTACTTTCCTTTTAGCTAATGTGTAATGGGAACACCATTTGTATAAGAAGAAACATCAATTGCATCAAAAAATGGTTCATTTCTTACTCGTTTTCAAACCTGTGTGGTTTGATCATCAAGATGGGAATCCAATTTCAAGATTGATGGTACGAGCGGAATTCTATTTTCCTCCGTGTTTTTCAATGCTACCACAACATCAGGTTTTGGCAAGAGTATAGAGGTGACATGTTTAACTGTAGGTACAACCGTAGATTCTGCCACAACATTAGGTTTTGACATGAGCACAGGGGTGACATGTTCAACTATAGGTACAACCATAGATTCTACCACAACTCCAGGTGCAACATGCCAGCTTTACATTTACATTGGCTGTGCTCCACTTCATGTTGTTTTGACATTTGTGGTGGCTTGCATTTTTCCACGACCTTGGGAATGGAAGAATTAGCTATTCCACTTTTAGCAATAACAACTAGTTCTTCCAAAATACTTTTCATGCCACAAACATTCATCTTAATTATTGAAATCCGACTATCATTGATATTTTTCATACCCCCTCTTTGTACTAATTGTTGCATTTGCTTTTCAACACGAAATTAAGATTAACCTATTCACAGACACATCATAAAGAATTTAGTTTTCGATTTCAACATGAAAAAGAACAAACAAAACCAAACCTAAAAGAAAGGAAACAAAGGATGACCTCCTCATTCTGATAACCTCTTGAATTTTGGAATAGTTTCAATGTCTCCTTTATTTCTACATCGCCCCAATCAGCGAAGCAAGGGACCGAGCGAGCACGAGCAACATGACAACCACTAGGAGCAACACAATCAAAGTAAAACAACTGCATCACAAAAATGCATGAATTTAACACGTACTATGTAATGAAACATGCATTGAAATCAAGTATTTCTGACAAAACAATTTTTAATTGGTTAGAAGTATACCATTATAAGAAATAAGCATCCATTTGGTTGCAAGTGACTTTTTGAATTGTACTTGTGTAACCACGAACAAAGAATTGAAGAGTGAACTTCGCCCAATTATAATCTTTCATGCCATCCACATTTCGAATGAGGTGAATGAAGGATTGTTTAATAATATCCTTTGTGTTTGGGCATAAGAAAGCACCTAATATGTATAGGGCAAATATCCTCGTAAATTCTTCTCCCCTCTGTTTTGGTCAAATACTCTCTCAAAGAATTCAATTTGATAGCTCCTTGGACAACTCCAAGTTCTTCAATTGGCTTGGGAAATTCTTGTGAAGATTTTTTCAGTTATATGATTTTTCCTTTGACAGGAATCCCAGTAACTTGTGAATGTCTAGTTCAGTAATGGGGAGTTGTCGCCGATGAACATTCAAGGAACAAGTTTTGGGATCAAATTTCTGAACCAACCATTCGCAAAGGTCATGATTAAGCTTTGTACATCTGAGATTCAAGAGGCCTCCTAACCCACTATTAGTAACTGCATCACGTTGTTCCAGGCTCAATTTTTTTATTATTTTAACAATTGATCTTAAGGAAATTTGCATTTGGAAATGCCATTGAAAAAGAATATAGTGGGTATTAGAATAATTTAAGAAAGACACGTTCAATAACTTAACAATAGTGTGTGAATCAATTTATGTGAGTATATGCAAATTCAAACGTGTTATTACAATGTGTGAAATATTAAAACAATAAATTTTTGCTCTCTTTGTATTTTACCTTTCTTGGTTTTGTGGGAAGGGGACCTTTTAACGTGGCTTGCTTATCAACACTCCACCTTTCCATCTCTTTGTACTCCTTCTTGTCCCCCTTCCATCGGGTTCTCCATCTCCTATGTCCTTCTTCATCTACATTGCCTCAAAAGTAAATATAAGTGATGCAAGTAGAACATAAAAGATACATAGAACATAAAATATAAAAACAATATGTGGTAGGTAGGCAATGTGCAAACCGTGTCGGTAACTTTTATTTGTGCTTCCTGCATGATTTTGTTTTCATCTAGGCTACAGGTTCAACCAAATGGATAATAAGGGCTAATATTTAAACCCAACATAAAACATGTAATTAAAATAATACATTGAATAGTGTGAATAAATAATACTTGTACAAGAATGCCGGTGCAAATTGTTTGTGTATGCAAGGTTTGTTGCTTCCTTTGCTCATTGTGTATTGTTATCTGTTATCTACATAAGCAAAGGTGAGATAATCATATGAGAGAAAATTAAATCAAGTTAGTCAATGTAAGAAAAGTATACACACCAAAAGAATAATAATAATAAACACAAACCCTTCACTTACACATTGATTATTATAAAAAAATAAAATAAAATAAAAATGAAGCAAACAAATACATACACAAAGTCCAAAGAATGCAACAAGAAAACCACAAATTGAAGGTCTGTTTACAGTCCTAGTGGTGGTTGCTGTTGTTGTGTAGGTTGGTTCTGTTTGGAACTGATGTGATGAATCTGTCATTATTGTTGTCTTTGGTGATGTTATTAGCTAACTTCTTCTTGTTGGTTGTTAGGTTTTAGTCTTTCTTTTGGTGATGTTACATCAATTAATTATATGGGTTTTTATTCCTGGTTGAATATGTAATGACTAGTTACGTCGTGCGTCCCTTCACTCATTGTTTTCTTTGGGTTTGTTGTGCTCGGAGGTTTTTTTTCAAAATTTTCGTTCTTGTTTACTTTGGTGTTGAGTTTCACCTATTTCGGAGGGTGCAGGGTCAGTCTGAAGTGCTAGGGGTTGAGCCGAGAAAATTTTGTGTGGGAGGACTAGGGCCGCACGTGCAGGAATTAGGGGGACTTTGGGCTTGCACACTGCATTATATGTAGGTGCGGGTGAAGGTGCGGATTGGGAGAGCCGCATGTGCGGGGATGAGGGCCGCACGTGCGGGACTTTGCTGAGTCCGAAAATCAGCTTTTTCTTCTTTCCTTGGGCTGTGTGTATGTCATTGTTTGTATATCACTCCCTCTCTAAAAAGCCTTTTCTCCTCATTCTCTCTATATTTCCTACACCAAACAAGACCAAAGCCTTGATTTCTTTAGATCCATTGAGATTTTAACCCAAGTTTCATCATCAAAGTTGGAGAGCTAGCTGAGGGCTTCATCTTGTGTGGTGAAGATCGTGTTTCAACACCATTAAATTCGAGGGTTTCATCTCTATCTCTTTCAAACTTGAGATAGGGGATTTCTTAGAGTTATATGTATGTTTTTGCAAGATTTGGGTCAATTTCAGAACATCTCTTGTAAATTTTGAAACTTGATAATTAACTCTACAATGTGGGTGGTTTGGGGTGGATTTACTCCTTGTTACTTTTAAGGAACATTATCTTGAGGGTTTTCAAATACTTTGATTGAGAAAAAGAATGTTTTGAAGAAACACTTTCAAAAGATTTTGGGTATGTATAGTTGTGATGAGAAAACCTAGAGATTTGGGGTTTTTGTTTGAAAAGTTGTTGAGAAACCATAGTTGATTATTTTTATTTATTATTCTATCCTCTTGTGCCAAAATGAATAAGTAAATTTGAGAATTTCTCATCTTTATGCATGTATATATATATAAATGATGAGTTTCATGAAATATGAGAAGTGATGATTTTGGGAGTTGTTGTGCAAGATGTTGATGTAGTCTTGAAATGACTAAATTGTTGATAATTGTACAAGATGAGGAAATGTTGCTCCTTGTTGATAGATTAATTGAATATGTGGTTATTTTGTGAAATAACATTGAAGAGAGGAAAATGGGAAATGTGGTTGTTATGGTATTATTGTTGAGATACTCGAAAATGGAGAAATGTTATGAGGCATTGATAATTGTTGCATTACATACTCATTCAATTGATTATTATACATTTTGAATTGAGTTTGGAACGTTTACATTGATAAAAGAATATTTTGAAATGAGAATTTTTGAAATGTTTTGGGGCAAATACGTTGGTAAGTCTGGATAAGAGATGTAGATGGAATTGATTAGGTTGGTCTGAGTGTCCGGGGTGAAAGACCGAAAACACGGGTGGTTGTAAATTTTGAAACTTGATAATTAACTCTACAATGTGGGTGGCTTGGGGTGGATTTACTCCTTGTTACTTTTAAGGAACATTATCTTGAGGGTTTTCAAATACTTTGATTGAGAAAAAGAATGTTTTGAAAAAACACTTTCAAAAGATTTTGGGTATGTATAGTTGTGATGAGAAAAACCTAGAGATTTGGGTTTTTGTTTGAAAAGTTGTTGAGAAACCATAGATGATTATTTTTATTTATTATTCTATCCTCTTGTGCCAAAATGAATAAGTAAATTTGAGAATTTCTCATCTCTATGCATGTATATATATATATATATATATAAATGATGAGTTTCATGAAATATGAGAAGTGATGATTTTGGGAGTTATTGTGCAAGATGTTGATGTAGTCTTGAAATGACTAAATTGTTGAGAATTGTACAAGATGAGGAAATGTTGCTCCTTGTTGATAGATTAATTGAATATGTGGTAATTTTGTGAAATAACATTGAAGAGAGGAAAATGGGAAATGTGGTTGTTATGGTATTATTGTTGAGATACTCGAAAATGGAGAAATATTATGAGACATTGATAATTGTTGCATTGCATACTCATTCAATTGATTCTTATACATTTTGAATTGAGTTTGGAACGTTTACATTGATAAAAGAATATTTTGAAATGAGAATTTTTGAAATGTTTTGGGGTAAATATGTTGGTAAGTCTGGATAGGAGGTGTAGATGGAATTGATTAAGTTGGCCTGAGTGTCCGGGGTCAAAGACCGAAAACACGTGCGGAGAGGTACCACTTCCCTTCCAGTTAACAACCGGTAAAGTGGCATTTTGGTAATGCTAGTTATGCCTACTTGCAGACACTAACCTAGGGATTACCTGAGTCGTATTTACCGCCCCTCTGAATTAAATTGTAAATTTCTGAATTGTTGAGATTTCAAATTATCATTGACCATGGCTGTTTTTTTGTTTTGTTTTTTTTTTAAAAAAAGATGTAAATGTAATCTTCTTTTAAATGGCATAGTATGACATGTGCATTTCATATTGGGAATCTTGCATAAATGTATATACTTTGTTAAGAATTCTCTACTGGGCTTTATGTTCACCCCTATGGGATTTTGATGCAGGAAAAGATGTGGTGAACCCACTAAACTAGGGCGTGAATGTATGTATTGAGATCACGAGGCTCTATTTTGTGTTGACCATAGTTTTTTTTGTAAGCCAAGGGCTATATATGTATGGGTTCAAGAAACCATCTTTTGTGTAACCGGGCTTAAGCCTTGGAACATGTAAGCCCTTTGAGGGCATTTTATTTATTTTTTGGATTTGACGTTCCACATGTTATAGATTCATGTATTTCATATCATTGAATATATAATTCGCATGTGGGATTATTTTCTACAAACTTTAATGATCAATGTTATGATGATTTGGGAATTGCTACTATTCTATAATGAATGATTGGTTGATGTACCTAGATTATGTTAGGAAATTTTTTTGGGGCGTTACAGAATATATAGACTGTTTTAAGATAAAACCCTTGAATTTTAAATATATTGAGTTAATTCATATAATTACTTAAATATGGCTAACAAAATCATTCATATGGATAATGACAAAAGGAAAAAGTTAAAAAACAAAGTAAAGTGATATTGTTATGATTTACTTTTGTTCAAGTCTTGTATTTGCAATTTGATTAGTGGAGTATAACAATTTTTCCATTTTGGTACTAGGAATTAGGAAAGTATAATTTTGGTGCTAAGAATTTTTCTATATTGGTGGTTTCATTGTTTCTTGAGCAGAGAGTTTGTAATTGTACTGTGACAGATTTCACAGGATGAGGTGAGACTATAATCAATGACTCTCGTAGCAGAAATTAGGATTATTTTGTTTCCTCTGTTTTCTCGTGTCTTTTGTGTGGAGTTTATTTAATTTTTCTCTATTTTCCCGTGTTTTTTTATTGCATGGATTGAAAATCTGAATAAATTTGTTACATACTTTTGCAAATACTCATTCAAATAGTGCTTCCCTTCATTTCTCAATGACACAAAAATTTAAAACTATAAACTACCTATTATTGAGAAAAGAAAGACAGGGATAGTAGAAGATTTTGAAGTTCAAAATTTTCTTATTTGAATGGGTATTGTATGTACAATACGAACAAAAACACTAGTATTTCATCATATATAACTCATCAAAAGCAACTAAGTCTCCAAAAAAGCATAAAAGCCTAGACTAAAACAAACTTAAACAATATCAACAATAATAAAAAAAAAAACATACCCTAGGTCTCCATAGCATGAAGATGTTGGCTAGTAGTGGTGACGACAACAACAGCTCTATCATGGGATCAAAGAGTGGCCGATACAAAGAGAATATGAGACCAGCAAATGTGAGAGACAAGAGTGTTATTCCAAAACTCCAAAATATGTGTTTGGGTGGCCAAATTAAGCATTTGTTGAGTTTATACGGAGTTTTAAATTATTTTTTTGGAAACAAAATACTCTCTCCGTCCCAAAATAATAGTCCCTTTTGGGAAATCTTACTTTTTTTGGTAGTACAATTATTGTACTTTAAAAATATTAATTTTTTAAAATTACCCTTTGATAGTATTTTTTTTAGGAATATCAATTAGCATAATTGTACTTTTTGTGTTGTTAATGAATTTAAAAGAAGGACAAAATAGGAAATTAATATTATTTTAGTTCTTAATTTTTGAAATGGGACTAATATTTTGGGACAATGAAAAATGAAATAAGGGACTAATATTTTGGGACTGAGGGTGTATATGATTATTCTAATGGAGGTGGATTGCCTCCAGTCCACAATCTAGACTGGACCGTATTGTTTGGACCTTTTTAAGGCCACTACGGATCCCGTTTCGATAATCAAAACCCTTTATTTTTTGTGCATTATATTCACAAAAAAATTAGGTTGATTAGATAATTGTAAACCTTTCAATTTACTGCGTTTGTCGTCACAAAAATTGATGATTAAATTTTAAAAACACCAATTTTGTTCATTTGTTTGGTGACAAACACCATAAATTGAATATGTTACGATTATAGGATTGCTCTTTTTGTGTAAATGAAACGTACAAAGTATCTGACAAAATTAATGGTTTGGATTCAAAACAAAACCCGTGATGGACCCCATGGGCCCAAAAAGTGCCCTCAAATCCAGATTATGGGCTCGAGGCAATCCACCTTTTTATATTTGGTGAGGTCAAATAATTATGCAAATTTATGAATATCTTTTTATTTTTTATTTTCCTCAAATTATATTTTATTTTAAAAAAATTATTGAAATTTCACTTTGAGAAAATATCATTTTGTCCTTCCAACTATAACTCAAAAATCAATCCAACCACTGTTCTCTAAATAATATCAATTTTATACCTAAATTATTTGATTTTGCATCAATTTTACGCTACCATCAATTACGGTCTATAATCAAATAGAAGTTGCACATGTGGCACCAAAATATCAATTAGTTCTCTGAATAGAATGAAGTTTGGAGGTCTAATTGACATTTTATAGATAGTTTGGTGGATAAAATGAAATTTCAAATTTCAATGCCATGTCAGCAATTTTCGTTGGATTATAAATGTAAGTTAACAGCGGGGGTAAAATTAATCCAAAATGAAATAATTTAAGATAATATTATTAAAATAATAGAGGTTAAATTAATTTTTGAGTGATAGTATGGAAGGCAAAATGATATTCTCTTTTACCATTATTAAAATTATTAGATCTTCATATTAAATTATGTTAGCATATTTTCAAATAATAGTTATTAATTATTATGATATTACTTGCATCAATAATTTTTCACAGATTAGGGCATGGTTTGCATTTTGTAAAATGGTAAATTACACCTTCACCCTGCTTACCTATGATTACTTTCTCATTTTGGTCTCGAAACTATTAGTTTCTTTTCACTTTAGCGTGGGTAAAGTTCACCTTCACTTGTACGAAAACCACCTCAACATGCAAACTTCCATTGTAGAACACTTCCATTTACCGTCTGCCATAACCAATCTATTTTGAAGTGGGGAAACAAAGTTTTCTAAGTGATCAAACACTACAACAAAAAGGGCTTTTGGTGACAGACTGATTTTGTCTCCAAACACCAAATTTTCGTCACCAAAGTGATCTGTGACGAAAATTTTTTGTCACCACGTTCATTGTTTATTTGTCATCGCAGAAAGTACCTGCTGATGAAAAACTGTTTCGTCGCCTATTCTTCTTTTTTGGCGACAAAATTGTTCATTTCTAAATGTTGAATTTTTCGTCCTCTGTAACATCTATTTCGTCACTATAATTAAATAATATTTTATTTTTAATTGTTTCGGCAATGAAATATTTCATCACAAAATATTAAGATAAAGGTTTTTGTGACGAAATTTATCCTCACCAATGATATAGATTAAGGTGACAAAAAAATTCATCACTAAAATGAGCACAAAACAAAATTCTTTAAGGACAAAAACAATTTTGTCACCAAATATTTCAAGTTAGTGATGAAATATTCAGCAAATGTGAATTATTTGTTAGAACTATATCATTAGTGACAAAATTATTTGTCAAGAAAAGTAGTTTAAAAACTAATAGCGACATTTTTTTTATTTCGTCGCTAATAATAATTAACATTTTTTAAAATGGGAATAATATTTTAAATTCTCAATTTTTTTTTTCACTAAAAATTCCCTGCACATTTTAATAACATGTTTAATAAAAATATCTATTGTAGATCAATACAAAAACTTGTTCATTTTCATAAATACCACATTCGAAATATGTCTCATAATATCCACAAAAATACAATATCAACTGCGGATTACAAAACACGTCTCCTAATATCCACAAAAAACACATCTCCTAATATCTGCAAAAATATAATATCAAGTGCAGATTACCAAACATGTCTCCTAATATATGCAAAAATATACACTTTACAATGCAACCAAAATACATGTAAGGTAATATTAACAAAAACATAAAACGAGCAAGCTCTTGCTCTCCAGATTACCAAACACGTCCATCTCTAATCTCCAATCTGCAACAAAACAAAACAAAACCAAAAAAAAAAAGAAAGAGAGGAAGACAATTACTATCTTATCAATAAAATATACAATTTAACATTTTTTGAAAAAGTGCATTTTTCGACTTAGTTTTCAAACCGGGAGTCCCGTGCTAGTTCCATAAGTTTCCACAACTTACATTGGTCCCTCTCGAGGTGTTCGAGGTGTTTCCCGAGCCTTCTCGTGGCTGTTTCACGATTTTGGCCCTCAATGGCCTATTTTCAAGCCTAAGTGTTGGAAAAAGTGTATTTTTCGACTTTGTTTTTAAACCGGGAGTCCCGTGCTAGTTTCGTAAGTTTCCACAACTTACATTGGTTACTATAAGTTTGGAATACAATGGTAAATTTCTGGGAGTCTCGTGCTTGTTCTATAAGTTTTCACAATTTACATTGGCAAAAACTTGTTCATTTTCATAAATACCACATTCGAAATATGTTTCATAATATCTACAAAAATACAATATCAACTGTGGATTACAAAACATGTCTCCTAATATCCACAAAAAATATAATATCAAGTGCAGATTACCAAACATGTCTCCTAATGTATACAAAAATATACACTTTACAATGCAACCAAAATACATGTAAGGTAATATTAACAAAAACATAAAACGAGCAAGCTCCTGCTCTCCAGATTACCAAACACGTCCATCTCTAATCTCCAATCTGCAACAAAACAAAACAAAACCAAAAAAAAAAAAAATAAATAGAGGAAGACAATTACTATCTTATCAATAAAATATACAATTTAACATTTTTCAAAAAAGTGTATTTTTCGACTTAGTTTTCAAACCGGGAGTCCCGTGCTAGTTCCATAAGTTTCCACAACTTACATTGGTCCCTCTCGAGGTGTTCGGGGTGTTTCCCGAGCCTTCTCGTGGCTGTTTCACGATTTTGGCCCTTAATGGCCTATTTTCAAGCCTAAGTGTTGGAAAAAGTGTATTTTTCGACTTAGTTTTTAAACTGAGAGTCCCGTGCTAGTTTCGTAAGTTTCCACAACTTCAATTGGTTACTATAAGTTTGGAATACAATGGTAAATTTCTTGGAGTCTCGTGCTTGTTCTATAAGTTTTCACAATTGGTTCCTCTCGAGGTGTTTATGATGTTTCTCGAGCCTTTTCGTGCCTATTTGAAGCTTCCCCCCCTCCCCATGACTTATTTTAGTGCCTAAGCATTGGAATAGTGTAAATTTCAAAGTAGTTTTCAAATCGAGAGCCACATGCTTGTTTCGTAAGTTTGCACAACTTATGTTGCTCCATCTTAAGGTATTTGTGATGTTTCCTGGGCCTTTACATGCATATTTCACTATTTTCTCGAGACCTTTTGTGCCTAAATGTCAAAGTAGTTTTTTATTCTACCCTAGTTAAAGAAGAAAGTTTCTACTAAGTTAACACAAAAACATAATAAACTAACCAAGAAGCTTGTCCATCAGAATCTAAACTTTCCCCACTCTCAAAATTTCCTGTGATACCTTTCTGCCTTAAACAATTTATGATACTTTGTATCTTCTTGCTTTGTTTTTTCTTCGCCTTTTGAAACCTTGCAATTTTTTTATTTTGTTGTGCTATTTGCATCTCAAGGCATTGAACATAGTCACTATTTTTAGCAGGGGCAATAGTAGTCTTCATAGAAGAAGAAAGCCTCATGTCGAGTCCTTTCACATAACCTTCCCTTGGCATAAGCACCTTGATCGACAACCCCTTTGGGGTCAAGGGGATCGCATCAGCCTGCGAGAGGTGTTCTGCTTACGTCTGTATCATGCTGTCTTATTAATTTGAAATAAATCAAACAATTATTAGTTATTCTACCCTACAAAGCAAAATAAATAATTTTATCAAAATTAATATGCATTGCCTTGTACATACATAATTAACTTGGCTCTTCGACGAAATCCATTCATGCGTGTCCGAATTATAGTGGATGGACTTGTAAAATTTTGCAAATCGGGCACTTTTCCATTTGCAATTATCTGATTCATTTGTTTTTTTAATGTAATTTCAAATATTTAAATAACAAAGCCTATTAACCCAATAAAAAAAATTAGTAGAATGCATCGAGCTGTACACCCTGATCGGGATTGATTTTGATCCACATCGATGTTTTGTTTTCATTTACATCCTATTATTCACATTAGTTAGTGATTGTTCCTACACGATTGAAACACCAATAAAAATAAGAAAACTTAATATTAGTAAGAAGAAACTTAATTTTTGGCAATTAACATAAAAATTTTTACCTTGAATTCTTTATTATTCCACTTTTTGTCAATTAGAGATGTCCACTGATTAAGAGTAACACTTGCATGTGGGTGGCTTCTTACGTACTTCTCCCTTCTTGCATTCTTAAGTTGCTTGTATTTTTTGTGCAACCTATAGGTGAAGCCACTCAATCACCGACCAAATTGTGTATCTAAAGCCTTTGCTACATCACTGTGATTTCCTTGGTGATCAAACTGATCTTGCAAAATCAAATCATTTTTTTCATAAGTTAGATAACCTAAATTTTGTTCACATACACAATTAGATGTAGCAGTAATCAACTGTGAAACACAACAGCTAGGCTATAGGAGTAACTCCACAATCCCTATCCACATAACACACATGAAGCACAACACACACACACACACACACACTAACTAGGAGCAACCACCAGTCCATAGAGCAATAGCAAAAGAGAGCTAACCAACAACAAAACAAGAAGTAAAAAAAAAAAAAAATGTGAAGTGGTAGATTTTTTAAACACTCTAAGGCTAATGAAGTTACAATTATTCACCAGATTGAGTATTTGATGGTATCCGTGCTTTCCGGTGGCCATCAACCAAGTATGGTAAGTGTTTTTCCCTATATAGTTTTGTTTGATCTACTTTATTTACTCACTGGTAGCTATTTTCTTCTCATGTTTATCATGTTTATTGGTTGGTCTGGGCTTGGGCCGAGGCTATAGACAACAGCAAACCACAAAGCTGCTATAAAAAGGAATCATAGCAGCAAAGCTGCTATAGAGGTGAAAGAACACAACAATGAGCATGGCTGGAGCCACAGTCAGCATAACAACAGGGCAACAACAACAAATAATTCATAGCATCCACAAGGCCATGCTTTTTAACTCACCAAAGTTACGTTAGCCACCTATGATCAATAGTCTTTCATTGGAAAAAAAGAAAAAAGAAAAAAGGCAACACCTAAAAAAGTGGGAAAAGCCAAACTATCCAAAATAACAAAAACTAAATGCAATTAAATGCAATTTGGCCTTACTAAATGCATTTGACACTTGTGAAGGCATTATTCCAACTCACCAAATCAAGTGACAATACACCATGAGCACATAACATCATTCCTCAATATCAAGTTGCCATTGTGCATCGATCATATTCAAAGCTTATAGGTCCAACGAAAGAGTCCAAATTGTTGAAACTACGGGTCAATTCAACACTATCAGTTTGGATGATCATGTTTTGGTTTGTGTCATAATCAAGTCATTGGTATGTATAAATATAATCTCCTAATATGGAGTTTATTTGAATGAATCAATGTAACTTGCAACATATTTAATCCTAGAATCATTTGTAAGGCTTATAACCTGATAATTCAGAATTTTACTTTTTTAAAATACTATTTCCACCTAGAATTGTTTCCCATGTAATAGCTATGATGTAGGATGCATTCAAATGATTCAAGCCCTGACAACAACCTTAAACAAAACAAGGTTTTTGCTAAAAGTTCAATTAAAACCTAGTTTCAAGGATCTTAGCAAGCTGGGTTTCAACTTTTCTTAGGAAATGGCTATTTTAAAATACCGAAGGACTAGATTTATATATATAATCACATGTCAATAGCCAACACAAAATTAGAAAGTAAAACATAATTGTTTCTTTACTCCAAAAATAGATCCAAAGAACACAAACCCACAAAACATATAGTCACAACAACACCCAAAACACAAATACCATCTTCATCATCATCAAATTAAACATGAATTTTCAAAACAAATATGTTTCCAGATCTATTATTTCTTGTTGTTGCTTTTACCACAGTACTAAATCTAGGGATGTGGAACTTAAACCAAATGAGCCTATGCCAAGTCACTCTAGGCTTATAAACTCTAAACAGGTCCCAAGTAGAATGGACAGAGAAGAGGCCATTAGATGAGAGATAACAAAGAAATCAAACAATGCTACAACTTCAAAGATAAGAGTTTGACAATAATTACAACCAAACGTTGGATCATCGGCTCCTTATCAGCATTGTTCACCTTTTTCCACCTACGAATGCTTAGGTCTGATAACTGTGTTTGAACCTCTATACCAATCCTGGAGGCCAGCTTAGAGGCTTGATCGCCTATTGGTGCACGAAACTATTTAGGTATAGGAACCAACATCTTTCCATCATTATCGACAATGCGCTGGGCCTGTATGTTGCCAAACGTTAGATCCAAGACACGAAAAAAATTATTGAGAACAATAATTAACTGAAAGAAAAAATATCTATCTGAGAGATATACAATCACCAATCAGAATAATAAGATGTAAAGTACGTGAAGGAAAAATATAGGCTCCGAATATAGGAGCAAATAAGTATCGACTTATATAATTATATTGAGAGTAAAGAAGGAAATAGTCGATAGTAAAACCATGTCCGACTTCCATTCAATCCCATCTCATGTACTATTTCGCTACAAGCTATTGTGAAGGGAAACCCAAAAAAAAAAAAAAAAAGAAAAAAGAAGAAGAAGAAGAAGAAAATTCATGATTCTATAATTGAGAAATAGTTGGACAGAATGAATGAATCCTGTAAACATGTTATAGTGAGAAATTTTTAAAACCAAATTCAAATGAAGCTGAAAAATGTGCAAAAACAAGATTATATTTACCAGGAAAGGGAAGCCGTCCTTTGTAACCCAAGTGAGTGGCCCTATGGGCAATACACCACACTCTTGAATATTATCACCACCAATGACCTGTGGGAAGGACACCACCACTATCTTGAAGATTATAGCCAACCAACAATTGAGAGCAAATATAACAAAAACCAAAGAAAATAAATCAAATAACTAACATTTTGACACAATACAGCTACAACAAAACAACAAAACAACAAACCAAGCAAAATTCGAGTTCACCGTTGGATCATCGGCTCCTTATCAGCATTGTTCACCTTTTTCCACCTACGAACGCTTAGGTCTGGTAACTGTGTTTGAACCTCTATACCAATCCTAGAGGCCAGCTTAGAGGCTTGATCGCCTATTGGTGCACGAAACTATTTAGGTATAGGAACCAACATCTTTCCATCCTTATCGACAATGCGCTGGGCCTGTATGTTGCCAAACATTAGATCCAAGACACGAAAAAAATTATTGAGAACAATAATTAACTGAAAGAAAAAATATCTATCTGAGAGATATACAATCACCCGTCAGAATAATAAGATGTAAAGTACGTGAAGGAAAAATATAGGCTCCAAATATAGGAGCAAATAAGTAACGACTTATATAATTATATTGACAATAAAGAAGGAAATAGTCGATAGTAAAACCATGTCCAACTTCCATTCAATCCCATCTCATGTACTATTTCGCTACAAGCTATTGTGAAGGGAAACCAAAAAAAAAAAAAAAAAGAAAAAAGAAGAAGAAGAAGAAGAAAATTCATGATTCTATAATTGAGAAATAGTTGGACAGAATGAATGAATCCTGTAAACATGTTATAGTGAGAAATTTTTAAAACCAAATTCAAATGAAGCTGAAAAATGTGCAAAAACAAGATTATATTTACCAGGAAAGGGAAGCCGTCCTTTGTAACCCAAGTGAGTGGCCCTATGGGCAATACACCACACTCTTGAATATTATCACCACCAATGACCTGTGGGAAGGACACCACCACTATCTTGAAGATTATAGCCAACCAACAATTGAGAGCAAATATAACAAAAACCAAAGAAAATAAATCAAATAACTAACATTTTGACACAATACAGCTACAACAAAACAACAAAACAACAAACCAAGCAAAATTCGAGTTCACAAGAAAAAAAAACTAACAAGATAACAACATTAGATATAAAGAAAACAATCTTGACCTTGTGAAATTTACACAACTTAAGATCATCAGCTCAAGATCTACTCAGCAAACATGGTTTCATCCAACAAATTAGGGTTCAAATTGGGGAAAAATGAGTTAAGAAAGTAAGAGACGAGAATGGGGATAGCGAGATAGAGAAGAGGAGAGATGGAGGTCAGAAAAGCGAGAAGAGAGGAGAGGGAGCTCGGAAAAGCGAGAAGAGGGTAGGGGGAGAGAGAGTGAGGCGAAAACACACACACATAGAGAGAGAGAGAGAGAGAGAGAGAGAGAGAGAGAGAGAGAGAGAGATACTTGTTGTAGCGAGCGCCGGCCGGTGACGTGCGGGTTAGCCGGTGTGACAAAAATAGACGAACGGTGTGACGAAGATGGATAGGTGAGGGAGTGACAGAGAGAGATATAGAAAGTAAAATAGATGCATCTAAACAGAGAGATATATCTATCTCTTGGTTCAATTTTATTTTTTATTGATTTTAAGCATTTGGTGACAAAATTTGGTATTCCTCTTTAAAAATAATACATTTGGAGATGAAATTATTTCCTCTCTAAAATTTTTTACAACGGTGACGAAAAATTTCGTCTTCGAAATGGTGCCAAATCTTCTGCCAAATTTTCCAAGGGTGGGAAATTGTTTTATGATGAAAAATAAAATTTTCATCAACTATTGTTTTATTTGATTTTAAGCATTTGGTGACAAAATTTAGTTTTCATCTCTAAAAATAGTACAATTGGAGGCGAAATCTTATTTTCATCACTAAAACATGTATATTTGGAGACAATATTTTTGCATCATGTGTTTTTGTCACCATAGACCTTTTTTGTTGTAGTGAAAGTAGGAAAGTTCATTTTTTAAAATTCTAAAGTTACCCTTAGAAGTTAGCAATTGGACCAAAGTAAGAAAAGACAAATAATATAGGGACTAAGGTGGGTACAACGAGAAATAATATATATCTAAGAATGAAAGTACAATTTTTTATTTTTAAAAAGTAGTGAAGGTAAAAAAGTAGTGACTTACTACGAAATAATAGGCAAGGGTTAATAGTGGTATGTGCTAGAGTCATAAATGTGTCAAAGTGATTAATAGCGGCAACAATACTATTATAGTGGTCTAAGTCGATGATGATGGTTGTGTTTTAGTGGACCAAAAGGCATGATTAATTGAAGTTGGTAACAATAACATTGTTGTCTAATTCACTAATAATGACAAGGAAAGAAAGAGTGAGAGTCGACGAGATAATCATAGAAACAACATTTCAGGTAACATTAACATTGAAGATAATGACAGAGAGAGAGAGAAACATAGTTAGAGTGCCATCACTACAAAAACATACACCTTTGGCAACCAAAATTGGTGACTAACCTTTTTTTTAGTCGCCAAGAGTAAAATATTTAGTTACTAATTTTTTTTAGTCGGGGTATATTCATTATTGGCGACTAAAAAAAAATTTAGTCGCTAAAAATACCAGAATTGGCGACAAAAAAAAAATTAGTCGTTATATATTAACTTTTGGCTACTAAAATATTTAGTTGTCGAATGGGAAATAAAAAAACTATTTTTTCTCTTTGGCGACTAAAGTTTTAGTCGCCAAAATGTTACTTTCAGTGACAAAAAAAAAAAATAGTCACTGTATATTAACTTTTGGCTACTAAAATATTTAGTCGCCGAATGGAAAATAAAAAAATTATTTTTCCTCTTTGGCGACTAAACTTTTAGTCGCCAAAAACTTACTTTCAGCGACAAAAAAAAATTTAGTCACTGTATATTCATTTTTGGCTACTAAAATATTTAGTCGCCGAATGAAAAATAAAAAAATTATTTTTTCGTGACAAAAAAATAATTTAGCCGGTGAATATTATTTTTTGGTGACGAAAATATTTTCAGTCACCAAAACTGCTACAATTGGCGACAAAAACTTTGTTTGGTCGGCATTGATAACAGATTTTTTTGGGGGAAAGTTTTTCAAATTTGGAGGCAATTCATTTTGACCTTTTCTTTTCATACATATTTGTTTTTATCAATCCACCCAAACCAAACCCAGAAGACTCTTAACTCTTGCTCTCCCTCTCCCTCAGGGACGACTCACCATCACTTTAGCCCCCATCGCTCACCGTTGATCTTCCACCATCGTTCACTGTCGATCTTCCACCATCGCACACCGCCACCGCCGTTGCTCGCCTCGCAGCTCCTCGCATTGCATTGCTTCGACATTGAGGTTTTTATCTTCCTCTCTCTATTTCTCTTACTCTCTCTATCTCTCGGTTCTGTTTTTCTGTCTCTCTTTCTCTATTTCCCCATTTCACTCTACATCCAGGGTTTGTTTTTTTATGGTGTAGGGTTTTGATTTATGTGAAATCAATGAACCAATGATTGAAGGAACATGTAATTTCTTAGGGTAATTGTTGTTTTGATTTATGTAATTTCTTAGTGTATGTATTACTATTGTTTGGTCTATGCTTGTAATTGTTGTTGTTTTTCACCCTCTTGCTCACCATGTACCTGAAAAAATGTTCAAACAATATTCGTCCATGCTTGTATTTGTTGTTGTCTTCTGACCCTTTTGCTCATCATGTGTTTGACGAAATGTTCAAACGAAACTGGACAATGCTCACGTGTTTGATATGTGAAGCAATCCAACATTGGAGGTTGAAGTTGAAGGAATTTTAATTAGGATGCTCTTCTTTCTCTCTTTAATCCATATTCCTAATACAAATTTGATTCAAGTTGAAGTAAGTCTCTTTGGGAGGCATTAGATGGTAATGTGATGTTTTCCATTACATCTCTTGCCTATACTAATATCAGCTGATACATGCATGAAACAAAACAATGCCTTCCATGGGAGCATTACTTGAAGATATGCTTGGGTAGTTATTCTTCATTCAATTGATGCATTTAAATGTAGTTTTCAAATTGAAGAAGGGATAAGAATATGCAACTTTGAATACCCAGCCTCTCATTCTATGCAATTAATTAGTTCATGATTGCCTTGCATGACTGAATGTTTATCATTATTTTTTTTCCGTTCAAGTTATGAAACAAAGTTTTTTTTTAATTCTAATGTAGTTAAAAAATAAAATATTTGTGAAGTAATCTAAAAAGAATTCAATAAATAAAATAAAAAATACGAAAATGTACTGAATTTTTGTATTTAGTAAATTTTTAAAAGAATTTTTAACATTTTTTTAAACTTTTAAAATGCATCTAAATAAAAATTAAAAGAATTTGATTAATTTTTTTTAAAAAAAATACTAAAATCCAAAAAAATAGGAGTTAAAAATTATTTTTGAAAACTCCAAGTGTGTGTGTGCATGAGATAGTGGGTTGCTTTGCTTGTATCTAATGAAAAGCTGCTCAGCTTGGAGATGGATCAACAATGGGAATGTCACATTATTAAAGGGTCCCAACAAAAAATAAATAAAAGATAAAAACAAACAAAAATAAACCCTTCCCTATTGGTTGGCTTTGATGTTATGTGATATATGAATTGCTTTTGGCATTATGAACATTTCTTTTTGAACGTATAATATGGATATGCTTTCCCACTGGACCTATATATATATTGTTCATTATTAATCCTTCATTTAGTTATTGAATTTCTGTCATGATCTTAAATGGATTCTGATGCTATCAGTTTTATAAATACAATGAAGATCTTTGTTTCATAATCAATGATGATGAAATATTTATCTTACTAAATTTATATTTTAAATTAAAAAATGGGATAGGATAAGTTTTAATTATAGATTATTAATTTTGAATTGTGATGATGTTTACAACTGAAAAAAATTTCATTTCTACCATGCTATAATTTTCTCTATTTGAAGATGCTCTCAGTGTACAATTGGCTTAGCATGGCTCTTTCCGAGTTGTTCTCACTGTGTATCTTCTTGTCTTCAAATTATTCAGTGGACCAAGTGTAGACGCGCCCGCGTGGGCCTCATGCTACAGTTCGGACTCGATTTGTTGTCACGGTTCTTAATCTGAACCAAAGAGTCCAAATCCGGCAAATCGTTTTGAGAAATAGATTTTTTTGAAAAGAAGTGCCAAATATGGACTGCTTTGCTAGATACAGAGTTGCCACCTAAATATTTTAAAATGGGGGAATTTAGGAAACCCTGACTCGGTGCCGAAGGCCACGTGTCTGGCATCACCAAAGTTGCCTTGGCTCGGGAACTGGGGTACGATCGGGGAAGGTCAGCTATGAGCACCCCCTCTCGCCCGGTTTGAAGACCGGCCTCTACTAACCGTGATATCCAATTTTGAAAATGTTATGTGTTCTCATTCCGTTTATTAGCCTAGAATTACTATGTTATGCGCACAGCACACAAGTATAGACTAGATTGCCTAATTTGGAAATAAACATTGCATATCCGTTTGTCTTGAAAAACATTTTGAAATTTGCTACTCGCAAGTAGGCTAAAATACAGATTTCAACGAGTTTTTCCAACTCAGACAATCCAACCTTCACCCACAGGCATTAAAACAGTTTAATCACATAAGCATCTAGCCACATGGTAAGCATGCTGTCATGATAGCATTCACATTCATGCGAGATGCTAAAGCATAAACACTTACATCGTACTCCGTGCCAAAACAGAAACTAGTTAGCCAACATGCATGGTCCTAGTTCATGTCAAATTGTCTAATGCAACACATACAGGATGCACTTAGAATAGGCTCGGCTAACCTAAGCATGGCATGTGAAATGTAGTTAGTTGATGTACGTATTCAATTTGGAATTAAAGTACGAATGCGGTTAGCATGATGTACTGAGCCCGGTGCATGCAAGACAAATGTATGGATGCACACATGCATAGCATAAGGTATGCTAAATTAAATATGCCCTAATACTAACCATCGAAAGCAGGTAAGTAAAAGGGAGAAAGGAAGTGAGGTTGGAAGACATACACACACTCACACACACTTATTACACAATTGCCCTCACTCGGAGGGTCCGAATAAATATTACAAAACACTAATTAGTTAACAAACTAACTAAGCTAGGAAAAACAGTAAACCGCCTCGAGAAGAGAGCTCGATGCAATGCGTGCTCGGTCTTTGCTCGGAAAGTACACTGCCATGCATAGGCTGCCTCTGTTTTCCATGATATACTCCTCTGGAGACTTCCACAGTCTCAGGATTGCTTCCCTGGACATTGGGGGACATCACCGGCTGGGTAGGATTGCCACTGGCACTGGTATGTGGTCACCGGCCATTGGTGAAGCCATCGGCAGAGGGAGGATTACCGGTCGGCACTTAGCACTGCTGGTCGGCAGAGAGCTCCTGCAGAATCTGCAATTGACAGCAACAGAGGGCAAGGCAGAGCATGGCAATACAATTCAAGCAATGTATGCACCAATCATGTCCCTTATCATGTTAGTGATTCAAGGGGACACGCTTCTTGGTTCTCGGACCAACAATCACGCATTTCAATGCGTGATGGCCCAAGGGACCAATTTATGCACATTTTGACGTCAAATGCAATGCAAACCAACAATCGAACCAAGAGGCTTCTACCTCCATCATGACTTGGTCAAGAGGTGAAGTATGCATGCCAATGCAATGCAATCCTAAGCATAGGAGCTAGTATGCAATATGAGCATGCAAACAAGCAATGCGAAACATACATCAATCATGCAAGGCATAGACAACAATCATGCAAGACATGAGGTAAGCATGTTAATATCAAGCATGTGAGATGTGACCTAAATGTACAAATATGCAAGGCACGCAACATCATACAGATAGGACCAAGCATGTGACGATATATAGAGTAAGCATGCAACGCAAGCTAAGAGAGGGAATGTCATGGCGAGACACTTATGTAAGCATACAAGCAAACATGAGGCAATGCAAATTGATGAAAAGGTGGACTTATACATGATTTAGGCAACTCTAAATAGGCCTAAAATAGTGGCCAAAGTGACCAAAGTAAAGGACTAAATACACATACACACATGCACATGTTAAAGGGCCAACACTTAAGCACAAATGAAGCAACTCTCAAGCGCATTTGAAAATGGCATATCATGGACTAATGGCATGCAAGGTAAGAATTGGAAATCATGTTACAAAGGGTGTTAAGCCAATTAAACAAGACAAACAAGGCATGCGAACAAAGCCAAAAACCCAAGGCAAGCCTAGAGGCTTAAACCAAGACTAAATCAACCGAACCTTACAAGGCTAAGAGGACTTAAAATAGGTCTAATGCACAAAGCAAACTAATGAAGTATTGAACTACACTTAGCAAGACCAAACATGGCATGAATTAAATGACTAAAAACAGAATTTTAGCATGTTAAGACAAGGCCTAAAGATCACTTAGATGGCGTCCAAATGACCTAAATTCAAAGGCATGCACTAATGCCGAAACATGGAGCATGCAAGACAAGCTTCCAAAGCTTCAAAGAGGCATCCAAGGCAAGCATACAAGCATGTTAAAGGGACTGAAATAACATGGCAAATGGTCCCAAATCACTAAATTAAGGCAAGGATGCATGCTACACATTCACACACTTAAGGCCAGCAAGTCAAAAATGCAAAGGGGCTATACAATGCATGCCATGGCCGACCCAAACAACTATGGACAGACCTCTAGCATGGCAAAATAAGCACAAAAGCTTCACAAAGCTAGACCTAAAACATGCATTGCAACTAACGGTTCAACCTAAGAGCATGTTAATGCTAACATGGCATTACAAGGTAGGTATGCTAAGTATGCATGGTGTAACCAAAACACAAAAAACAGAGGCATATTATAGAACATAATAAGCACAAAATCAGCGCAAGGCATATGGTCAACATGAAAGCTTAGCTAGGTGCTCCCTCAAGAGGCCAAAAATGGTCCTTTTCAAGGACAACAAGGAGAGGGGGTGGCCCTCTCCTCCATAGGACCTCAAGGCACCATCCCCACCTCTGAAATCCCTCAAGATTTCAGTGGTGAGGAGGCCCAAACACCAAGGTCCCGGAGCTCACTCAAAATAGCACAAAATGGGGCCTCTCAAGGCCTAAGAAGGGTCAAACACCTCCAAACCACAAAACACTCTAAACAAACTATTTAGAGGGCCCAAAAACAGAACTTTTTTATGTTATACACTAAGCACAAAAATAGTTCTAAGATAGGTAAAAGTACAATGCAAAAAAGGGGAATAAAAGGGCTAGTTTCTTACCCTTGAAAACTTTCTTCAAAAATGGTGGATCAGCTGGTTCTTCAAGCTCAAAACCACCCAAGAACACCAAGAACAACCTCTTAGAACCTCAGTAGCCAATGGAAGGTGTAACACTATGTGTTTGTGTGCAATAGTAAGACACAAATGCACCTAGACACACACAAAGGCCAAATGAGAGAGAGGTATAGAGATAGAATGTGTATCAATCCTAACCCTAGAACTCAAAACCCTAATATGGCTGTCTAAATTTTCTAACCCTAAAACAAGGGAGAGGAGAGCTCCTCTTATAGAGCTTCTTGTCTTGTAAAGCTTACAAGACAAGCTTCTAAAGAGAGAGATCCCTCCATACACGTATGGAGGGGAGCCAAATGCAAGACAACTGTATTAAAATATCTGCAAAAGCAGATGAACAGTAGTCGGCTGCTCAGAAATGCCATTTTGACAAAATGGACTGTCGACTGGCAACAAATAGTGCTGACCGGCAGTACACATTGCCGATGGCAACAAAACACCAGCCGGTGGCCTCTGGCCATGGCCGGTGGTGTGTGGGGATGCCTCACAAGGCATTCGCTGCCCCTCCAAGGCAAAACACAAGTGTTTGGTGCAAAACCAGACACTAAACAGTCGAGTTCGGAGATCCTGAGGCAAGGCGCGTAGCCGAGACCTCCGGGAACTCCAAACGAACACAAACATGGATGATCACCGAGCGTTCAAACGGTGACGTCCAAGTCTTGAGGACGGTCAAAAATGGGGTGTCGACACCAAGCAAATGAATGAGAGGACTCACATGCTACTACTACCCCTATGCCCTATGGTGATAAGATTCTGCTATGTCATGATTTTTTTAATGTATTTCAGTAGGCTCTTATATAGGTTGAAAAAATTCAACAGGATTACAAGGTATAGTTCAAGGCCATTAGGCATCATGTTGAATGCATTATGTATGTGTCTATGTGGGTTCTGATCCTCAAATGTGGTGTATGACAGAAAATTTGTATTTATTGACAAAAACTGATGTCTTGTGATTCTAGCATGTCTTGTTGACGTGTCTTATTGTCCATAAGTAATGCTTAGTAAATCTCTCTTTCTGTCTCTTAACAGAAATAAAGGCATATCTCTCTATTGACAACTTTCTTTCTTTTCTTGTGTTTCATAGGATCGGGACAGTTATTGGAAGATGATGCAGAAATATATAGGTTCTGACGTCACATCAATGGTGACACTCCCAGTTATCATTTTTGAGCCAATGTCAACGCTTCAAAAAATGGTAGAGGTTTATGTTTTTGTACCATACTGATGTCTTTGTTATATTTGATGATGCTTTTCTTGTTGAATATCACCAATTGTGAAATGTTTGTAATAGTTGATGGAATACTCCTACCTTATGGATTTAGCAGATGAATGTGAGGATCCCTACATGCGATTGGTTTATTCTTGTAAGTACCATTATGCTCTCTCTCTCTCTCTCTCTCTCTCTCTGTGCGAGTGTGAGTGTGCATTTTCTGTTGTGAAACTTAAGGTTCTCCATTTCAGCATCCTTCTTTATAACAATCTATTATGCCTGCCGACGAACCTGGAAGCCATTTAATCCAATTCTTGGTGAAACTTATGAAATGGTCAATCATGGAGGTGTTAAATTCATTGCAGAACAGGTGAGCTTAACCACATTTTCCACTGGATACATTTTTCTTATTTTCTTTGTTTAAATGCTAGTTTTGGTCATGCTGATTTTGATTATAACCAGGAAGGAATTATTATTTTCTGCCTGACAGCTTGCTTGCGCCAGAAATTAAGCCAGCTGATGCTATGAGTAGGGCAAGTGGCTTGGATAACTACGGCATTGTTGGTCTTCAAAGACAAATAATGAAAGGCAAGTTGTTGTAACTTCTTTAGAATCATTTTTTTTTTAATATTTTGTTTGGCTTCTATATCATGGATTCTTATGCCTTGAAAGCAAAACAAGATGAGGGCTTTGAGAAATTGGAGGAGACAGTGATAAGCATGACACATATTGCTTTCTTTCTTTAATTCTTGAATCCTAACAAACAATACCAAAAAATACCTTTGAGTTGCAAATGTCATAAACTTAGTCGGAAAAAGGCATTCGGGGGTGATGTTGAAAGGCAAGTTGTTGTAACTATTTAATGTCTATTTTATAAATTTTGGTAGTACAACTGTGCAAATTTCTCTTAAACTAGCAACATGCATGTGCACCTATGTCCGTTTCTGATTACATTTCTAAGAAGATATAGTGATGTTGAATGAACTTATGTAGGGGTTATTTCTAAGATGATTTTCTTATCCCTGGTTAACATTAAGAAAGAAAATTTTGTTTTCCCATTTAGTCTCCTTACACTGTTAAAAGCTGTCAGGAGTTTGGTGTCCCAACTTATAGAACAGACGCTAGCATTTCCCCTCTCCATTATAAGTGCCACTATGATTTTCCTTATTTTTGTGTAGATAATTATACATCTTTTTGGTAATTTTTTGTTATTAATCATAGCCATGTAAGTATTAGGAGGTCGAGCATCCTTATGGTTTAGAGATGAGTTTTTGTTGTGGAACTTGAAATCAACATTACTGGCAGATGAGCTTTCGAGAGAGAAAATTCAAAACAGCCCCCAAACCACCGTGTGGCTCTCACGGACAGCTTCCCCATGACAAATAGGAGTTGTGACAACTGATGGAATGTAATTCGGACCTGTAGGTTGGGAGTTAAAGTCGAATAAGCCTTAAACTTAGTCGAAAAAGGGATTTCCGGGGGCGAAAATTCAAAATAGCCCCCGAACTACCATGTGGCTCACACGGATAGCTTCGCCATGACAAATAGGACTTGTGAGAACTGACGGAACGTAATTCGGACCCGTAGGTTGGGAGTTAGAGCCGAATACGCCCTAAACTTAGTCGAAAAAGGGCGTTTCGGGGGCGAAAATTCAAAACAGTCCCCAAACAACTGTGTGGCTCACACAGACAGTTCCCTCATGACAAATAGGACTTGTGAGAACTGACGGAACGTAATCCGGACCCGTAGGTTGGGAGTTAGAGCCAAATACGCCCTAAACTTAGTCGAAAAAGGACTTTCCAGGGGCAAAAATTTGTAACAGCCCCTGAACCACTGTGTGGCTCACACGAATAGTTCCCCCCTATGACAAATAGGACTTGTGAGAACTGACGGAACGTAATTCGGACCTGTAGGTTGGGAGTTAGAGCCGAATACGCCCTAAACTTAGCCGAAAAAGGGCGTTTCGGGGGTGAAAATTCAAAACAGCCCCCAAACCACCGTGTGGCTCACACGAATAGTTCCCCCATGAAAAATAGGACTTGTGAGAACTGACGGAACATAATTCGAACCTGTAGGTTGGGAGTTAGAGTCGAATACGCCCTAAACTTAGTTGAAAAAGGACTTTTTGCAGGCAAAAATTCAAAACAACCCCCGAACGACCGTGTGGCTCACACGGATAGCTTCGCTATGACAAATAGGACTTGTGAAATCTGACGGAACGTAATTCGGACCCCTAGGTTGGAAGTTAGAGCCGAATACGCCCTAAACTTACTTGAAAAAGGGCTTTCCGGGGGGCGAAAATTCATAACAGCCTCCCGAATACGCCTTACATTTAGTCGAAAAACTTGCAAAACTTAGTTAAAAAAGCAACAACTTTATTAAAATAACATCTACATATTCTAATAATTGCCTTTATATATTTATAGGATGAAGAAATTACATATTACATTGTTTGTGCAGTTGGTTGGAATAAATATTGCATGATACATATATATACATATATTCTTTCTTTTATTTCCAAGAAGGCATTTCTCGATTGTTCTACCTTAAATGCATGTTAGAACATGTTCCATATGGCTAACTGAATTGATATTTTGTAACCAATTCTAATTTTTCATTTTTCATTTTTCTTTGTAGATGGCTTGGTTGCGTGGACTTGTGGATAATGCATATTGGTGCATGGAGAAGAATTTTCACTTTTGTGTAGAACTAATATAATACTTTTGTCGTCCTCAGCTTTTGTGTAGTTCATTATTACTGATACAGAAAACTTTTGTCAATCAACAGATAATGACTGTCGTGATACATAGATCACCTTTTGTCGTGGTACGTATATACCATTTGTTGGCGTACATATAGGACGTTTTGTCATGGTTCATAGAAAACTTTTGTTGTGGTACATATATCACCTTTTGTTGTGGTATAGATTACGATGGTAATTTGTACCATGCCAAATGGTAATTTTGCTTGGACGTAAATGTATTTTTTTGTATACGAAGGGTTTTGATTTTTGTATGATATATTTATATGGAATTATTATTTTAATTTGGACAATAGTTGATTTGTATGGACTTTGATATTTAATGTCATTTATTTTTGGTATATGGATGCAGATTGTGGAATGGTTGATAGTATGTATCATTTTGTTTTTATACGTATTACAGGTTGCATTGTATATAGATAGGTTGTGGAGAAATTATAATTTCACAATAAAACATAATATCATATTTTTGGCGACTAAACAATTAGTAGCTAAAAAGAAATTGGGAAAAGACATTTGGCGATTAAAAGTTTTGTAGCCAAAAAAAAAAAAGACATTTGGCGACTAAAACTTTAGTAGCCAAAAGAAAATCAAACATTTGGCGACTAAAATATTTCGTAGCGAAAAACCAAAAACTAAATTATAAACACACTTTTGCCGACTAAAATATTAGTAGCCAAAAATATAGAATTTTAAGCGACTAAATATTTAGTAGCCAAAAGAGGAACTCTTTGCCGACTAAACATTTAGTAGCCAAAGATGGGGACTTTCGGCGACTAAATTTTTAGTAGCCAAAAAAGAACTCTTTGCCGACTAAAATTTTAGTAGCTAAAAAGGTGGGACTTTAGGATGCTTGTCATTGGAAGTGTTGATACAGCTCATATGCTTGTCATTGGAAGTGTTGATACAGCTCATATGCTTGTCATTGGAAGTGTTGATACAGCTCATATGCTTGTCATTGGAAGTGTTGATACAGCTCATATGCTTGTCATTGGAAGTGTTGATACAGCTCATATGCTTGTCATTGGAAGTGTTGATACAGCTCATATGCTTGTCATTGGAAGTGTTGATACAGCTCATATGCTTGTCATTGGAAGTGTTGATACAGCTCATATGCTTGTCATTGGAAGTGTTGATACAGCTCATATGCTTGTCATTGGAAGTGTTGATACAGCTCATATGCTTGTCATTGGAAGTGTTGATACAGCTCATATGCTTGTCATTGGAAGTGTTGATACAGCTCATATGCTTGTCATTGGAAGTGTTGATACAGCTCATATGCTTGTCATTGGAAGTGTTGATACAGCTCATATGCTTGTCATTGGAAGTGTTGATACAGCTCATATGCTTGTCATTGGAAGTGTTGATACAGCTCATATGCTTGTCATTGGAAGTGTTGATACAGCTCATATGCTTGTCATTGGAAGTGTTGATACAGCTCATATGCTTGTCATTGGAAGTGTTGATACAGCTCATATGCTTGTCATTGGAAGTGTTGATACAGCTCATATGCTTGTCATTGGAAGTGTTGATACAGCTCATATGCTTGTCATTGGAAGTGTTGATACAGCTCATATGCTTGTCATTGGAAGTGTTGATACAGCTCATATGCTTGTCATTGGAAGTGTTGATACAGCTCATATGCTTGTCATTGGAAGTGTTGATACAGCTCATATGCTTGTCATTGGAAGTGTTGATACAGCTCATATGCTTGTCATTGGAAGTGTTGATACAGCTCATATGCTTGTCATTGGAAGTGTTGATACAGCTCATATGCTTGTCATTGGAAGTGTTGATACAGCTCATATGCTTGTCATTGGAAGTGTTGATACAGCTCATATGCTTGTCATTGGAAGTGTTGATACAGCTCATATGCTTGTCATTGGAAGTGTTGATACAGCTCATATGCTTATCTTTGGAAGTGTTGATATAGCTCATATGCATATCTGTTGGAATGTGGATACAGCTTGTATGCTTATCTGTTGAGATGTTGATACAACTAGTATGTTTATCTATTGTAAAAATGGGAAATGTTTAATATGAGTCACTGTCTCATATAAGTGGTTGGCCAGGTTCTGAGCCGTTGATGTAAATTGTGAAATTGATAAGAAATGGAAATTGAAATGAAACATGAACATAGTGGTCATGAAATGAAAATGGGTTATGAATTGGTTTATGGAAATTGAACATTTATCAATTGCTAATGTCTTAGTCATTGCTCATACTGTGTTTAGCATATCTCTGCTGGGCGTTGGCTCACCCTTTATGGGACATTATTTTCAGGTACAGGTAGTATGCCACCTCCAAGGACATAACTTGGATGATGATGAGAGTTGAAGACTCTTTTTTTTGTTGTTTATTTTGTTTGTATTACATGTATATCAAGCCAAGGGCTTATTTTGTATAGGGTTAGTATTCTTCTTTTGTGTAACCAGGTGTTGACTTGGAAAACTGTAAGCCCATAGGGCATTTGCTTTTGTTGTTAACATGTAATACAGTTGTAAGAATTACTCTGATGAATATAAATGGTTGATTTCTTTTATATCAATGCATGTCTAAAGTGATGGGTTTTATGTATTATTTTGAGGGCGTTACAAACAACCAGTTAAATGCCATATAGGCTTACATCTTCCCAAGTCATTGCTTGGTTACACAAATTGAGTCTCGCTCATTACATTTTAAGCCCTTGGCTTTACAAATAACCAACATACACACAACAAGACATAATTAAGAAGCTCTTGCTTCCCGAAAGTCCATCCATGCTATTGCCTTGGAGGAAACATCTCACCTGCACCTGAAAATGGTATTCCCATATAGGGTGAGGCAACGGCCTAGAAGAAATAATCTAACACAATATATGAGGTTTAGCAAAGGTATAAATACCACGTGCATAAACAATACCGATACTAAGACATCCCCAAGGCCTGCATATTCATATGCCACTAAGACCAAACCTCATTTCATTTTTTTCCTTCAATTTATTTCCAGTTCATATATGCTACTTAATTCATGAGTTAAATTCATTATCTTTCAACAACCAAAATGAGACTACAACTCAATGGTTTTCCAATTATGCAAAACACACATAAACACTTCAAACTTTCCATTTTACGGGTATTTCATCCGAAGGAATTGACACCCATTTATATATAAATTTTTGGGTCTTTCACCCAAGACACTTCGGCCAACTTGCTTTAAATGGAGTCCATCCCCTTTCTCCTCCCAAACAAATATGCATATGCAATGTATTTATAAACATAATCACATATGGAGTACATCCCCTTTTTCCTCCCAATAAACATACATATGCAATGTATTTATAACATGGTCATATTCAATGACACCAACAATGGATTAGCATTATCGCCTAATCCTCATGTAATTTCTATAACAATCATAGCTATCCTCCACCGATAGCCCAATGCAATTATTTCTAAAGAGATGTCCAATATCAGAATAAATAGTTTATTCAAAACTTCCATAGGTGAGATAATACATATCCAATATCACCATTTATAACCACAACCTTCCAATTTCACATTTTAAATGTTAATCCCAATTATTTATGCAAAATAATGATTTAATCAAATTAGGAAAAAAATCCCCTTCTTACCAAATATCAACCCAAACACCAAAAACAACTATTTTGGCACAACATGATCTTATATTCAAGCCTTATACTCATTTACCTCATATTCATCAAAAACCTCTCTTTTCCATATAACACCAAAATCTTAGATTTGTTCAAACCACAACCAAATCTCATCATCTATACACAATAGCAAATAACTAAGCTAAAAACCATATTAGAGTGTAGAAAATCCCTACCTTAAGTGGAGAAGACGGGCAAGCAAGATCGAAACTCCAAAGATGATGAAACCAACTCTTATTTGGATCAACACGAAGCTTTTGAAACCCTCTACCTTATTCTCAAAGACACTAGGGTCAAGAACACAACGGATCTAGATGAAATCTTAGAGAGAATGTGTATTCTAGAGAAAGAGTATGAAAACCTACATTTTTGGAGAGTTTTAGAGAGAGAGAGTGAGCTGCCAAAGTGTTCTGAAATATTTCATTCACGATCTGATATAAACAGGCTCGCTCGAGCGAATGAGTTGTCGCTCAAGCGACTAGACAGAACAAGTTGCCTCGCTCGAGTGCAAGAAGCGTCATTTGAGCGTAGAATGCAAAGCTTCAGGTCTGTCACCAACGTAGATGCACGCTCGAGCGCAAGAAGCCTCGCTTGAGTGAAGAAACAATTTCATAAGGCTCGCTTGAGCGCAAGAAGCCTTGCTCGAGC
This sequence comes from Camellia sinensis, assembly GCF_004153795.1. Lineage (NCBI taxonomy): Eukaryota > Viridiplantae > Streptophyta > Magnoliopsida > Ericales > Theaceae > Camellia > Camellia sinensis. The sequence continues at coordinate 85,682 of NW_021026955.1, read as the reverse complement.
GAAGAGGCAAATTTCTGGGCAACAAAGTTTTGGAAAAGCAAGCAACCAACCTGTTCCAAACACACCACTATAACTCGATAGCCAACATAAAGGGGATACAAGGGAAACAAGACATGAATAACCATTCAAAGTCATACCAACTTAAGTCCGGAACACTACAAATGACGGTAGAAACCTAGGTCGCTATAACCTCCCCTCTTAAAGAATTTCGTCCCGGAAATTACAAATCATGTTTTAGCCAATTTCCAAAATGATTACTAACAACATATACAATGCTTCCAAGAGTGATACAACACCCACAATATTCTATATTCTCAAAACATATGCAATGTTTATATTGAATCCATGTTTTTCCCAAACAGTTATATCATATACAATGTTCTTACAAGTTCAAACATATACAATGCTTATACTTTTCATTAACACAATTAATTTCTCAATACATGCTCATGCATCAACAAACAAATCCGGATATTTCTCTCAGACTTCTAACCCAAGTTCCCAAGTTGCTTCCTCGACCCCGTGATGTTTCCACAATACTTTTACCAAGGGAATTGTCTTGCCTTGCAAGACTTGATCCCGTCTATCCAAGACTCTCATTAGTCTCTGCTCATATGAGGCATCCTTATCTACCTCTAAGTCAGTCCAATCCAATACGTGTGATGGATCCAGCTTATATTTCCGTAGCATACTAATATGAAACACGTCATGAACTCCGGAAAACTGTGGCCGTAACACCAAACGATAAACAACTTCCCCAATCCGCTCAAGGATTTGAAAAGGGCCAATAAACCGAGGGGATCACTTCCTGCTCTTCCCAAATCTCATCAAACCGCTTCTAGGTGATATCTTCAAAAAGACATGATCCCCTACTTTAAAAGACAAAGGTCTCCTCCTACGGTCGGCATAACTTTTCTGGCGACTCTGAGCCGTAGCTAACCTCTTACGGATAAGTACTACTTTCTCCGTTGTTTCTCGAACCAACTTTGGACCTAACAAAGGTGCATCACCCACCTCGGCCCAACATACAAGGGATCTACATGGTTGACCATACAAGGCCTCAAACGGTGCCATGCCAATACTCAATTGGAAACTATTGTTATAGGCAAACTCCACTAATGGTAAATGCCTCTCCCACGAACCCTTAAAGTCAAGGACATAACCTCGAAGCATATCCTCAAGAATCTGGATAGTACGCTCGGACTGTCTGTCAGTCTGAGGATGATACGTAATACTAAAGGTCAATTTAATGCCCAAGGCACTTTGCAAACTCTGCCACAACCGAGTAGTGAAACGCGGATCTCTATCTGACACAATCATCACAGGGACCCCGTGCAACCTCACTATGTCCCTAATGTACAAATCGGTGAGATAATCTACTGAGTCACTCACACGCATGGGAATAAAATGTGCTGACTTAGTCAAATGGTAAAGTACCACCCAAATGGCATCATTACCCTGTTGAGTCCTTGGAAGACCCACAACAAAATCCATCGTGATATGTTCCCACTTCCACTCAGCTATAGGCAAGGGTTGTAACAAACTCGCTGGCCTCTGATGCTCAGCCTTCACTTGTTGACAAGTAAGGCACTTTGATACAAACATAGCCACATCCTTTTTCATACCTCTCCACCAAAACTGGCAACTAAGATCATGATACATCTTTGTGCCTCCCAGATGCACCGTAAGGCACGAATGGTGAAACTCTCGGAGTACTTCCTCTCGGAAAGACTCTAGCACAAACAAACGGTCATGGTATCTCACACTCTGGTCGGGATACACAATCAAACCTTTTTCTACTTTCCCATTGGAGATCTTCTCTCGGAAAGATTCCACCTCAAGATCACCCTTTTGCGCTTCCAACACTCGATTCACAAGTGTAGGTCGTGCAACTACTGAAAACAAAGCTCCAGACTCAACAGACTCACCCAGATGCAAGTCAAATTCACCGAGAGTACCCAACATTTCCCATTCTCGAATGGCGATAGAAGCCACACTACTAATAGGCTTCCTACTCAAAGCATTGGCCACTACGCTGGCCTTACTCGGATGATAATGCAATTCAAAGTTGTAATCCTCTATGAATTCCATCCACCTCCTCTGTCTTAAATTCAAGTCCTTTTGTGTAAACAAATATTTCAGACTCTTGTGATCAGAGAACACTTCAAATTTTTCTCCATACAAATAGTGCCTTCAAATTTTCAAGGCTAATATCACCGCTGCTAACTCTAAGTCGTGAGTAGGGTAATTCCTCTCATGTATTTTCAACTGTCGCGAGCCATAGGCCACTACTTTCCCTCCCTGCATCAATACACAACCTAGACCTTCCCGTGAAGCATCCCAATAAACTGAATAATGCAAACCCCTCTCTGGAATAATCAATACTGGAGTAATGGTGAGTCTAATCTTAAGCTCTTGGAACAACTTCTCACAAGTTTCACTCCACATGAATTTGATTTCTTTTCTCGTCAGCTTAGTCAAAGGTGAAGCTAACCTAGAAAAATCCTTCACAAACCTACGGTAATACCTGGCCAACCCCAAGAAACTACGAATCTCGAAAGCATTCCTAGGCTGTGCCCAATTTTGTACTGCCTCTATCTTGGATGAATCTACAGTCACCCCTTCCCCGGATACCACATGGCCTAAGAACTTAACTTCACTCAGCCAGAATTCACATTTTCCAAACTAAGCATACAGTTTGTGAGCTTTAAGTAACTCAAGTACTACTCGCAAATGTTCCTCGTGTTCCTCATCAAAAGGTGAATAAATCAGAATGTTGTCCACAAAGACAACCACAAAACGATCTAAGAACTTCCGAAAGATTCGATTCATTAAATCCACAAACACCGCTGGTGCATTGGTTAGCCCAAAAGGCATCACAAGAAACTCATAATGGCTATACCAGTGGGCTATACCGCTGGTGCATTGGTTTGCCACTCTCAAGTGGGCTTTAAAACTCGCAATCAATGAATTGTTCCAATTCAAGTAATCCAACCTTCACCCACAGGCATTCAGGCAGTTATATCACATAAGCAGTTAGCCTCATAGCAAGCATGCTATCATGGCAGTCACTCACACACATGCAAGGATGCTAAAGCATAAGCACTTACTGAGTACTCCGAGCCAAAACAAAAGCTATGTTAGAAATCAATGCATGATCCTAGCTATGTCAAGAATGCCTAATGCAACACATGCAAAATGCAACTAAGATAGGCTCGGCTATTCTAAAATGTCATGTGAAATGCAACTTAATACATGTATTCAAACAGGAATTGAAATACAATGCAATTAGTATGATGCGCCGAGCCTGGTGTATGCAAGACAGATGAATGGATGCAAACATGCGAGCATAAGGATGCTAATTGAAACATGCCCTAAAACTAACCATCGTAAGCTGATAAATAAAAGGGAGAAAGAAATAGGGGTTGGAAGACATGCATCACACACACGCACACTTATTTACAACAGTTGTGCCCTCTCAACGGAGGGTCCGGATGAATAATACAGAACCAACTAGCTAATCTAAGCTAATCTAATTAAACTAGTTATTACACACGAAATGAATAACAAGCTACAGCTAATTATCACACAACTCTAATTAATCAACAAATTAACTAAGTAAGCAATTTAAATAAGCATGTAAACCAAATGAAATAGGCTGCCTCAGCTCTGCTTTGGATGACAAAGGATGCATGCATGCTCGAGTTTCCTTGTTCAGAAATCCCTCGCGACGCCCCGATTTGCCTCTGTTTGCAATTGATCTCAGAAATTTGCACTAAGCTCTAGAGAGAAGAAACTCCACCTTGGGAATCTGTAGGGATGTTGCCGACCAGATATTGGCCTTGGAGACCACCAGCCGACCACTTTTTGTGGTGAAAACCAGAAAAAGTGGTCGGCCTGCCACTTTATCTGGTCGGCCGACCAGTTTTTGCTGCTGGTTTCTAGTTTTCTGCAATAGAGAGCAAGAAAGGGGCATGGCAAAGTATTTGCAACACATATATGCACAACCACCCTCCCTATCATTACACCAGCTCAAGGGAGTATAGTTCTCGACCCTCGGGCCACCAATCACGCATCTCGATGCATGATGGTCAAGGAGCCAAATTGCATAACTCAATATGAAATGAATGCACACATGAACATATAAAGCCTAAAACTCCATCATGTATAGTCAAGAGTGTCGGTGACCGAGAATTGAGGCACGTTTCATCACTTGGAGTATGAAACGTCCCTCGTTTCTCGTGTTTGGACTAACTCCTATTCCAAACACAATGCAACAAAACATGGCATACCCAATGCGGCTCCAGCATGCAAACATGCAATGCAACAAAACAAGCATGTAAACAACATGCAAGGGACAAGCATGCGAACATGCAATGCAATGTAACTTAGCATACTCAACGCCAATGGCATGCATAATGCACAATGCTAAGAACCACATGGCCCGCTCAATGCAATGTGACATGATTAACTTAACAAAGCTAATGACATGCAAATTATGCTAATGCATGTGTACTCAATGCAAGACAACATAAGCATGCAACAATATGAACAACAACTAGCATACACAATGCGAACGGACATGGCATACACAATGCAATGAACCATATGGAATATACAATGCTCGATGGACTTAAACCAAATTGGACTGACCTCAGTCATGCCCAAATCAGTGGCCATAACACCAAGACTAAGGCATCAAAAGGCAAGACACACATGCACACATATTGGTCCACAAGCTAGGCAACAAGAACACAAACCTTAGGGGCACTCAAGGGGTGACAAAAGTGGGAGCATGGCAAGTCTATATGCTCTAAAATTACATGCAAAGTGAAGCCATATCATGCAAATAGCTCAAATAAAGCATGCCAAGAGACTTGAAATACAAAGCTAGTCAAGGGCTTTACACTACAACCATACCAAGCAATGCTCAAATGACCTAAAGCACTCAAAAAAGACCTAATGCAGGTCAAAACAGTGGTTGAAATGATAGCATGCTAAGCAAGAAAAAGCATGCCCAAATGATGGCTCGCAAGCAAGGCACAAAGCTCAACTCTCAAAAACAATTAAAGAGTGATAAACACGAGAGTATGGCAAAGATATAAGCTCTGAAATTCCATGCCAAATGATGCCAAGGTATGCAAACATCACAAATATAGCATGCTAGGGACCTCAAAACTCAAGACTAGCCAAAGCATTTGCACTATAACTATACAAAACATGAGTGATATGACCATGGTAGCCCAAAACAGTCCTAGAGCAGCCCAAAATATGCTCGAATGATGAGCCAAAACATCATGCATAGAAAACTAGTAAGCAAGATTTGTTCTACAAGTACATGAGCCACTCAAGAGACAACCAAAACAGCTTTAGACAGAGTTATGACATGCCAAATGATGGTCAAAAACCCACTGAAATGGAGTCAATACATGCTAGCAAGACATGCTACTTTGATGGGCCACAAATGGGATTACACTACACATACTAGATGCATGCACAAGGTGACCAAACTAGCCATGGACAGACTTAAGGCAGGTCCTAAAAGTCACAAAAAAGTGCCTGAACCAAGCCTCAAAAGTAAAGGGATACATTCTCCTTTGATAGGCCAAAAATGCAAGCAAACAAAACCAAAAGAGAGGGGGTCACCCCCCTCTGGTTTTAGGCCTCAAAACCACATGCCTACCACTAAAAATCCACTGGATTTCAATGGCTAAAAGGCCAAACAAAGACTAGCTCAAAGGCCTTAAGGCATGGCTCAAAACAAGGCTAAACAAGGCATGCAAGAGGGTAGGAGACCCTAAGCACCCAAGAGGCCTTAAACAAACATGTTAAGTACTAAAAAATAAAGCTTTTTTCAGTTTAAATTTAATCCATATGAAGCATGAAAATATGGCTAAGAGTGTAATCAAAATAGAGCTTAAAAAAGGAAAAAAAGAGGGTTACCCTTGAAGCACTGCAAAACCAGCAGATTTCCTGAGCCAAAACCAACTTTTGAGCTCCCACAAGACCCTCTAGCAACTCAGCAACAAGGTAAGAGTGTTTGGCTAGAAGGTTGTAGTGCAAAAGTGAAGGAATAACACTCTTTAAGGCACAAAATATAGAGGGAGAGAAGAATATAGAGAGGGAGATGTATGTATATGCCCTAAGCCAACTTCAGAACTTGAGACAAGAGAGAGAGCCTTTCCTCTTATAGAAAAACAAGCACCAAGCTTGTTGAAGAAGTTTGAAGCTAGATGCAATCCCTCCATACACGTGTATGGAGGATGCAATCAGTGCACTCCAGCTGGCACAGCTGGCATCCACAACACCTGTAGAATATGCAGGAAGGCCGCTGACCAGTTAAAGTGGTCGGCCTACTACTTTTTCTGGTCGGCCAGCTAGTTTTTCTGGTCGGCAGGAAAATTCTGCTTTCCAGGTCCAACTTCAAATGGCCATAAATCCTTTATATGGACTCCTTTTCAGGTCATTATTGTGTCCAAATTGAAGCCCCGGAAGTAAGATTTCCAATGATGGCAGCCTTGCATCAAAATTCCAACTGTGAAAAAAGTTATGCCTATTTTAGTGAAGCCGCGCAGTTTTGGTCCTACCCGGATTCATGCCGAACTTCTCCCAAACTAGTTTTCTTCTCTCCTTTCCTCTTTTCTTCAACTCCAAACCCCTAAAAAAAGTGTTTTGAAAGATTTTTCAAAGATTTCATCTCTCTTTCATTCATTTTCACTTTGTCCTTGCTCGGTTTACCGAAAAGCGCGACATTTAACAAAATACGAGTGTCGGAACATCGTAGAAACTTTATTTTCAAAACATTTTGAAAGAGAGGGTTTCTAGGTCTAAAATATTTTGATCAAGATTGTTTTGGTCCAAAAGGGGTATGAAGTTGAGATTTGTGTCTCTCCTTGCCGAAGAAATTGAACTTTTGCCCTGCACACATTTCTCCACCAAGTAAACCATTAGTAGTGCCCAAGTCTTAAGGGCGGTCAAAAATGGGGTGTCTACAGTTGCCCCTCTTTGAAAGAACTCAGAAGTCAAGAAGTGATGGGAGTGAATGTCAAAGCCCAGAGACGACCCATTTTTGACAAGGCCGAAAACTTGGACAGACAAACAAAATACAGATGTAGTTGGTTGAACCCGCAGGCTGCCTACGTATCCCTTTTCAAGGAATCAAACTAGCGTAGTTCAGGGGCAGGATGCAAAATGTTATGCAGGAAGATTTTGATAATTGGACTTATATGCTACGCGAAGCCGATTTGGGTGGTGCGAACAGACAGGTGCACCTGCTATTGTTAACCGATTTTGATAATTGGACTTATACGCTACGCGAAGCCGGTTTGATAATTGGACTAATACGCTACGCGAAGCCGGTTTGAAAATTGGACTTATACGCTGCGCGAAGCCGGTTTGAAAATTGGACTTATACGCTATGCGAAGCCAGTTTGATAATTGGACTTATACGCTACGCAAAGCCGGTTTGATAATTGGACTTATACACTACGCGAAGCCGGTTTGATAATTGGACTTATACGCTACGCGAAGCCAGTTTGAAAATTGGACTTATACGCTACGCGAAGCCGGTTTGAAAATTGGACTTACACGCTGCGCGAAGCCGGTTTGAAAATTGGACTTACATGCTGCGCGAAGCTAGTTTGATAATTGGACTTACACGCTACGCAAAGCTGGTATGATAATTGAACTTATACGCTACGCGAAGCCGGTTTGATAATTGGACTTATACGCTGCGCGAAGCCGGTTTGATAATTGGACTTATACGCTGCGCGAAGCCGGTTTGATAATTGGACTTATACGCTACGCGAAGTCAGTTTGATAATTGGACTTATATGCTACGCGAAGCCGGTTTGAAAATTCAGGATTTATGCAATGCAATGGACATTCTAGATGATGTAGTAGTTAGGAAACGAAGGTACCTTACAGGGGCAATTGGCAATGACCTACCTCATGCTGCTGGGGACCTTCCCCTTCTTCTCGGTTGAACCGCAGGTACTACTTTTCTCTCTGACTATGGTCGCAGCTTTCCCTATTTTCCAACAGGGTGACAGACTAGGTTGGTTCAGTATTTAGAATTGAGGTGCATACATATGCTATCTCAATCTATGGGGCTGCCATACAGATTTCAAGCCGAGGATATACCCCTGGGTATTTAAACCAGACTTTAGTCTTGGAAATCCTGAATCTTTGCGTTTTAGGCATGAGCCATTCGAACTCTAGTTTTCACCGTCTCAGTTGGTCTCCTAGGAACTCACCGCAAACATAGGCAGGTGGCTATACCAGACCACCGGAAGTCGTTCGGGCACGACAAACACCAAAGGAATTGCACCTTTAGAGGATTTAAGGTCTCCTAGACCAGAATAAAATAGATATGATGCAATGGATGTAGCAGATAGAGCAATAGATGCAAATGGGGTAATGCACTCCAACCACGCTGGAATTGTGAGAGGAGGAAGAACAAAGAAAACCAATTAGGAGCGCGTTCCACGCAACCGGAGATAATTCCAAACACGCTGAAATCGTGTGAGGAAGGGGACACTTTAACCACGTTGAAATCGTGAGAGGAGGAAGAACAAAGAAAACCAATCAGGAGCGCGTTCCATACAACCAGAGATAAATTCCAAACACACTGAAATCGTGTGAGGAAGGGGACACTCTAACCACGCTGAAATCGTGAGAAGAGGCCTGAAAACAACCGCCTAGGTGCATACACAATGCAACCTGAGATGAAATCCAAACACGCTGAAATCGTGTAAGGAAAGGGACACTCAAACCATGCTGAATTCGTGAGAGGAGGCCTGAAAACAAAATTCCCAAGCGCGTACACGACGCAACCTGAGATAAATTCCAAACATGCTGAAATCGTGTGAGGAAAGGGACACTCAAACCACGCTGAAATCGTAAGAAGAAGCTGAAAACAAAATGCCCATGTGCGTACACGATGCAACCTGAGATGAATTCCAAACACTCTGAAATCGTGTGAGGAAAGGGACATTCAAACCACGTTGAAATCGTGAGAAGAGGCCTGAAAACAAAATGCCCAAGCGTGTACACGACACAACCTGGGATAAATTCCAAACACACTGAAATCGTGTGAGGAAAGGGACACTCAAACCATGCTGAAATCGTGAGAGGAGGTCCGAAAACAAACCGCCCAGGTGCGTACATGATGCAACCTGAGATAAATTCCAAACACGCTGAAATCGTGTGAGGAAAGGGACACTCAAACCATGCTGAAATCGTGAGAGGAGGTCTGAAAACAAACCGCCCAGGTGCGTACACGATGCAACCTGAGATAAATTCCAAACACGCTGAAATCGTGTGAGGAAAGGGACACTCAAACCACGCTGAAATCGTGAGAAGAGGTCCGAAACAAACTATTAGGCGCGTGCTCGGCGCAACCTGAGAAAGTCCCGGAGGACAACGATCCTAAACGCAGCTCGGCGTAAAAGGATAAATGGTACAAGATAACACAAGATGCAAATAAACGCAATAAGTGCGATGATACAGTACATGTTACAAGCAATGTAGAGCATGATGTTTAGGGAATGCAATAAACAAACAAAGCGGCACTTTAGAAAGCACCTCATGGAGTGAGTGGCGGTAAACCGCTTTACTCTGACAGGGATCTCCCCTCCATTGTGTTCTTTGAACACTTACCTTCAACTTGCAGTACAAAGGTCCTGAAATGCTGGCAAGGGGTAGCTTCCGCATGCAGAAACCACAAATGCTGTTTTCCTTCCTGATCATATTCACAACTTTCCCTCATTGCAAACATAGCCAAGATAACTTTAACGGGGAATGGTTACTCAGGGAGAGCACTTCTGATCGCCATTCTGGCCTGAAACAGTGAAACAGTCAACACAGTATTCTGTTCACTTTGAACACACAGCTCGTATAAGCACACTGCTTATTCTGAACACGCAGCTTATAACATAGTATTCGATTTATTCGGCACACAGCTCATACAAGACACTGCTCATTTTGAACATACGGGATGCAATGACGGAACTTGCAGAAGTTGAAACAAACTCAGATGCCCGACATTTTCCCTCTTTTCTTTTGCTTTGCAGCCTGGAACTTTCATAGCTTCAGATAGGTCCTGGTTTTACTATTCTAACATGACCTGGGTTAAACCCTGTAGTTTTATGAAAGAACCAATCTTGTTTTGTACAAATGTTGAGAATGGCACAGCACTCCTGAGCACAAAACGATTCATTTTGAAATTGAGAAATGAGTTCTTAACCGGGTATTGAGCCTACGACTGAACACAGTAAGGCCCATTACATTGCACTTTACTAAGATGATCCAAAATAAATAAACAAAATGTCCATTACATCCTTTGATAAATTCCAATAACAATCATGTAACGCCCTGAAAATAAATACACAAACCCATCTCATAAGCAGAAATATAGTTGAATTACATACTTTCATTCATCAGAATTTGTTATACAAAAGATGACACATGCTATATACATTCATAAATATTCAATCCTGAATCTACAACACATGTTTCAAGTAAATAAAATATGAGAGTTGAACAAATATTTAAATGCCCTAAAGGCTCACATCTTTCCAAGTCATTATTTGGTTACAACAAAAGACAGAGCCTAGCTCTAAACACTTAAAGGCCGTGGCTATACAAAATAAATACAACAAAAGTGAAGCCCTTGCTCCAAACTCCCTCCAAGCTACTGCTTTCGTAGAGGCATATTGACGGCACCTAAAAATGGTTTTCCCCAAATAGCGTGAGCCAAAGCCCAGTAGAAACAATCTAACACAATACATGAATTTTAACGAAGATATAAGTACAATATACATTTACAATGCATGTGATGAAACATTCATATTCTATATAATCATAAAGTATCAAATTCCACATCTCAATCCTTTTTCCTTCTCGTCATTTCAAGTTAATTCATTTTATCTCAATTCATAAGCCAATTTCATTATCTTTTAGACAACCCATCTAAGGCTATAACTCAGTGGCTCCTAATTCAACACAATTATCACACAAACACTTCAATTTTCCATTTTACAAAAATTTCGTCCGCGGGATCGGCTCCTATGTATACGCGCTATTTTGGAACTATCACCCTAGACACACAGGCCAACTTAATTTCAATGGAGTCCATCCCTTATCTCCTCTCAAACATGGAGTACATCCTTTTTCTCCTCTCAAACAATCATACATATACAATGTATTTAAAGCATAGTCATATTCAATGACAACCAATAAGAGATTAGTTTCAGTTCACCTAATTCTCATGCAATTTCTACAACAATCATAGCTATCCTCCACCGATAGCCCAATATAGATACTTCTAAACAGATATTCAATCTCAAGACAGATAATTTATTCAAATTCTGAAAGGTATGAGGTAACACATATCCAACTCCACCATTTATATCAACGCCCATCCAATTTTATGTTTACAATACCAATTTCATTTATTTATTCAAAATTAATATTTGAGACATTTTAAGACAAACTCCCATCTTTCCCAAATATCAACCCAAAGGTCAAAATCAACTATTTTGTCGCATTATAACCTCATATTCAACCCCATGATCATTTATAACTCATTCACTTAGGAACCCCTCCTTTAATTTAATACCCAAACCCTAAGTTTGTTCATAATACCCCCAAATTCCATCATTTTCACACACTAACCCATAACTAAGTTAAAAAAATCATATGAAAGTGTAGAAAATTCATACCTCAAAAAGAAAAGACGAGCCAAGCAAAGGTGAAACCTCGAAGATGCTAAAACCTAACTCTATTCAGATCAAAATGGAGATCTTGAGACGCACTACCTTTTTAACAAAGGCACACGGGTAGAGAGATCGCTAGATCTAGGTGAAAATGTAGTGAGAATGTGAGTTTTAGAGAGAGAGACTCTAGATCTAAGGTTCTTGAAAAGTAGAGATACAGAGAGAGAAAAGTGAAAAAGTGATGTAAAATGACCTCCTTACGAATTGATATATGCACAGTCTGCTCGAGCGCAATAAGTGACGCTCAAGCATTAGACATAATAAGTTGTTCCGCTCAAGTGTCAAGGCACAAAAACAAAAAGGCAGTATCGCTCGAGCGCAAGAAGTGCCTCTCGAGCATAGAATACACACATCCAGTAGTTTTGCAAACAGAAGACCATCACTTGAGTGCAAGATTGGCCGTTTAAGCACATACCCGCTCAAGCGTAGAATATATCCTCCCAATAGTTTTGTAGGCCTACAAAAGTACTGAGAGTTTGCAAATCCCGCTAGAGCGCAAGAAGTGTCGCTCGAGTGGAAAACCAAAAATCTGAGCAACTAAAGTTTGAAAACCAAACAATCAACCTGTTTCAAACGCAACATGACAAACCACAAACCAAACTAAAGGAAGTATAAGGGAGGTAAGACATGAACAACATTCAAAAACTATGAAACTCGAGTCAAGGATACAAAAGGGTCAGATCTAAACTAGAAACGCTATAACCTCCCCCTCTTAAAGAATTTTGTCATCGAAATTACAAATCAAGTTTTAAAACTAAGTCAAACCAATTACATCAATGACAATCATTTAATTTCATTACCATGACCCATTCTCCGGTCATCCAATCTCATCAGCAAAATAAACTAATTCTTAACGTTGAATATACAATTCATACTTTCTCGAGACATATGCAATGTTTGTAATAAACTCATATTTTCAAAACGTAAACAACATATACAATGTTTCCACCTTTTCAAACCATATACAATGTTCTCATATTCTATTAATCATAACCACAATACAATACATGTTCAAACATCAGCAAATAAGTCTGGATACTTCTCGTGGACTTCCAACTCACGTTCCCAAGTCGCTTCTTCAAACCCATGATGTTTCCAGAAAACCTTAACCAAGGGAGTCTTGCCTCGTAAGATTTGGTGCCGTTTATCTAAGACTCTCACCAGTCTCTCCTCATATAAGGCATCCTCATCTACCTTTAAGTCGGTTCAATCCAACACATGCAATGAATCCGACTCATATTCCGAAGCATACTAATCTAATATGAAACACGTCATGAACCCTATAGCTCGACTTTTCATGCTCCTTTCAAAGGATGACTAGCTCTACAGTTCGAACTCTACCTGTGGTTCTGAATCTGATTTCACAAATGCAATGTGAAATAGTAAAAACACAAAAAAAGTCCAAATTCGACAATTCTTTTTGAAAAATCGATGTTTTGAATAAAATGCCAAAAATGGATTGGTTTTCCAGATTTTAGAGTAGCTACCTAAATATTTTTGAAAAATTTAGGAAACCCAAGACTCGTGCCAAAGGCCATTAGTCCGTCATCACCAAAGTTGTCTCGGCTCAGGAACTTAGCTACGAGAGGGGAAGGTCATGAATTGAGCACCCCCTTCGCCCGATCAAAGGTCGACCTCTACTATTCATGATGTGATTTTTATTTACATTATATGTTCTTTTTCCGATTTATTAGCTATATTACTATGTGAGTCACACAAGTATAGACTAATTTTGTAAGATTTGGAACATTTGATTTCATGTTTTATTTGAAATTGTTTTGTGAATTTGCCACTCGAAAAAGTGGACTAAAATGGACACTAATCAAACTATCCCAATTCAAGCAACAAGCCTTCATCTACAGGCATTCAAACAGTTATATCATTTAAGCAATTAACCTCATGGTGAATATACTAGCTATGGCAATAATCATACTCATGCGATATGCTAAAATGAGTAAAAGCTCACCTAATATTCCAAGCCAAAATAGACAAAAGAATTTAGCAAAAATGCATGATCCTAATGAATACAATATGGCTAATGCAACACATGCGATATGCAATTACTAGGCTCAGTCGCTAACATGGCATATGGATCAATTTGATAGCATGCGGTCTAAGCACGTATTCAAAGAAGTATTGAACTAACAATGCAAGTTAGAATGATGAACCGAGTCTCAATGCATGCAATACAAATGGATGCAAACATGAGAAATGCTAAATGAAACATGATGCTTCTAAACTAACCATCATAAGCAGGTAAATAAAAGAGGAAAAGACGTGGGGTTGGAAGACATACATGTTATTATAACATTTGCGCCCTCATGTAGGAGGGTCCGAATAAACTAACTAGCTAAGCTAATTACTACTAATTACAAACCGAATGAAATAATCAACTAAACTAGCTAATTAATTATTACAACAATTTAAAACTAACTAATGAATTACAAATTAAAACAAACTAATTAATTACAAATTAACTAATTAAACATGAAAGAAGTACTAAGCTAGCTAGTCTACTTACTCTGCCTCGGGAAAGGAGAAGTGCTCATGCAAGCACGAATTTCCACCCAAAAAAGTCACTGTTCTGCTGCCAGATACCTCTGTTGCACAGTAGAACATTTGCACTGTTTTTCACCTTAAAACCAACTATGTTTGCTAAAAAAGTACACTACTTGGTTTTGCAAAGGTGGCCGGCAGGCTAGAAAAAGTGGCCTGCCGACCATTCATGCCTAGTTTTCCCTACTACAACAGAGAGCAAACAGAGTAAGCACAGGGTATTCTCAAGGGTTGTTTACAAAACTTACCCCTCCTTATCATCAAACGGCTTAAAAGAGTAGTAAACTTGATTCACAAATCATCAATCGATGTAATTTCATTGCATGATGGCCCATGAACCAAATGGTGCAAGTTCAATAAATGCAACAAATAAAACTCTCAAACCCCCTCCATATCATGGATTGATCAAGGGAAGTGGTTGACAATGACTCTTGAACCGTTTACATCACTAACAAGTATGAAACGATCCAAGACTCAAGGGTTCACTTAACGTCCAATTGAACCCATACCAAGTTATTATCTTGCATCATTTAATTCTAGGTTTTATTACTTATTTTAATTACCTTTCCATTCTTTAATTCATTAAGTCCAAATGTGAGCTTTAAGTCCTCTAATGGAAAGAAGCATCAAACCAAGTGTTATTTTAGGCATGAGAGAAACGTCATACCGTTGATAATGAACCCCCAAAGGGATTACATCATTAAGCATATGACCTCAATCCCATGCTTTAAACAAGCAACTAGTTTGAACCAACTTTCAAAGCAAGCAAAACCCAAGAAAGCAGGAAGGTTGCAGAAGTGATTAGGGGTGAAAACAAGTATGGAAATCCATAAACAAATGCTATCAACTCAAATAGGTTGGTGGCTAAGGCCTAAACCACCAAACCTATGAGGATAATTACACTACAAGCATGCAATACAAGACTCAAATGCAATGAACCCCTAAAAATAGTCTTGAAACAGTCTAAAAAAAGTCCTAAAACATGTTGGAATTAAGCTAACAATAGTTAGAACAATAAGTTAAAACATAGGGCATTTTAAACTAGCAAGCAAGACACAAGCAGGGGAGGCTAACCCCTCCAATTTTGGAATTCAAAACATGTTTTTAGCCACTGAAATAACTCTAAAAACCAGTGTTTAAAAACTCAAAAAAAGATAGTGTAAAGATGGGAAACACAAGGATGAAGGCTAGAGCAGTAAGGTGAAAGAAAGATGAACCACCCCTCCACCCTTTTAAGGACTTTCACCACAAGTTTTAGCCAAAAAAAAAAAAAAACAAACAAAGTTTATACAGCCAAAAGACAGTAGAAAAACAGTAGGAAACAAAGCAAATAAAGCAATGAAACAAGCTAAGCCTTATACCTCTTGAAGAGAAGAACACTTTTAAGCAATAATTCAACACATACACACTCTCAAGAGCTCAAAGTAGGCTCAAAAGTACCTCAACTCAAAGATGGCAAGGTTTGGCTAAGAGTGTATAGGCAAAAGCTCAAGAAATTTCAAAAGAGAGAGAGAATTAATTTTGCTCTAATTTTTCTAACCCTCAAAAATGGAATATGAGGTCCTCTATTTATAGAAAAATAAGCCACTCCCTCAGAAGCATCCATCCATACACATGGGAGAAAATGCAAGCATCTGTGCAAACAATTGGCACAACTGTCATAAAATATCTATAAAACACACTTGTGACTGGCAGGCTACCAATTCTGGCCGACAGGCCACACACTTCGCCGGCAAGGCACAAGGGTGGCTGGCAGCCCACAAAAATGGGCTTGAAGGTCCCAAGTTTTTCAGGTTTCAAAGGCTGGGGTTTTGGTGCAAAAACAAGGCACAAGGTTTGCAGGGTTTTGAGGCTCAGAGCTGTGGCATTCCACTGAAGACTTTCAAGCACTTGACAAGTATATACATTCATCATTAGGTGTGTAAATGATGGTGCTGAAGTCGTAATGGCTGTCAAAAATGGGGTTTCTACAAATCCCGAAAAGCTGTGGCGACAAGGCCAAATGATAAGCTTCCTCTCCAATCCGTTCAAGGATCTCAAAAGGCCCAATGAATCGAGGGGACAACTTTTTGCTCTTTCCAAACCTCATCAAACCCCTATCTGGCGATATCTTCAAAAAGACATGATCTCTCACCTCAAAAGACAAGGGTCTCCTTCTACGATCGGTGTAACTTTTCTGGCGACTCTAGACTGTAGTCAACCTCTTATGGATAATGGCAACCTGTTCTGTCGTTTCTCGGACTAACTCTGAGCCCAACATTGGTGCATTACCCACCTCAGCCCAACACACAAGAGATCTACACGGTCGGCCATACAAGGCCTCGAACGATGTCATGCCAATACTTGACTAGAAGCTATTATTATAGGAAAACTCCACTAAGGGCAAATGTCTCTCCCACGAACCCTTAAAATCAAGGACACAACCCCCGAGCATATCCTCTAAAATCGGAATGGTGCGCTTTGACTGCCCATCAGTCCGAGGATGATACGCAGTGCTAAAAGCCAATCTCGTGCCCAAGGCACTCTGTAGGCTTTGCCACAACCAAGCCGTGAAACGTGGATCTCAATCCAAGACAATCGTTACAGGGACCCCGTGCAACCTCACTATGTCCCTAATATAAAGGTCGGCAAGATAATCTACCGAGTCACGCACACGCATAGGAATAACTACCACCCAAATGGCATCACTACCCCATTGAGTTCTCGAAAGGCCCACAACGAAATCCATCGTGACACGCTCCCACTTCCACTCGACTATAGGCAAGGGTTGCAACAAACCCGCTGGCCTCTAATGCTCGGCCTTCACTTATTGACAAGTAAGGCACCACGATACAAACACGACTACATCCTTCTTCATACCTCTCCACCAAAACTGGCAACTAAGATCGTGATACATCTTTGTGCCTCCAGGATGCACCGCAAGGCGTGAATAGTGAAACTCTCGGAGCACTTCCTCTCAACAAGACTTTGGTACGAACAAACAGTCCCAGTATCTCACATTCAGATCATGATACACATTCAAACCCTTTTCTACCTTCCCACTGGAGATCTTCTCCTAGAGGGATTCTACCTCAAGGTCACCCCTTTGTGTTTCTATCACTCGATTCATAAGTATAGGTTGAGCAACTATCGAATACAAGGCTACAGAATCCACAGACTCGCCAAGCTACAAGTTAAACTCCCTAATAGCACCTAACATCTCCCATTCTCGGATGGTAATACAAGCTACACTGCTAATGGATTTCCAACTCAAGGCATCAGCCACAACATTGGCCTTCCCCAGATGAAAATGTAACTCGAAATCATAATCTTCTATGAACTCCATCCACCTTTGTTGCCTTGGATTCAAGTCTTTCTGTGTAAAGAGATACTTCAGACTTTTGTGATCATAAAACACCTGTCACGCCCCAAACTTGCCCCTAAAAGTTCGGGCATGACCCATTCAGAAACAGACATATAACCTAGTATATATAGCATATGGGGCCTTATCGGAAGTGTAAAATATTAAAAGAATACTAAACCAAACAAACTCCATTGAGCTATTTCTAATATGCCAGGATCTCATACATCACATGCACCATAATAGACCGATAAAGTCCAAAAATATTCCTTAGCAGTACTTATACACAAACACATATACAGACCCAGCCCTATAATCGGGCATGTAACAAAAAAAAACTGTTGAAGTTATATACATTCAACCTTGGAAGGATAGCCAAGAAGTAAGCCAATTATCTTAATAAACTTCACAAAATAAGTGGCCTCGTAAGTGCTTGGATACACGAAGGTTGACAAAAGAAACCGGGCGTCATGGGTTAGGATTGACCACCTGGTTGGTTGCCTACAGAAACAGACATAACAGAGAGTGAGCCGGGCTCAGTGAATGGTAATACATAAATGAAACAATGCTCAACTTGAAACATGACATATATCAATACATATGGAGATGCAGAGGTCACATAGTTAGCTTGATTCTGTGTTCATCCTATAACGGCCTTAGGCCCAATCTTGAACATAACAGCTTGACATATCACATCTTAAATCATAATGGCTTGAAGCCCTTGAACATGGTGGCATGATGCCCTTAAACATGGTGGCACAAGGTCCTTAAACATGGTGGCACAAGGCCCTTAAGCAGAGTGGCACAAGGCCCTTAAGCAGAGTGGCGTTACGCCCTTGGATAATTTGGCACTAAGCCCTTGAATATACTTATACGAACTCAAGAGGTGTCTCACACGGATTCTAGAGGTGGCTCACGTCGTAGCACTTAGTTCCGTGTAGCACTTTGTTTCATATCATAACAACTTATATTGAATGGCCGTAGGCCCAGAGTCTTATAGAATGGAGGTATTTTATCTTTCCCATTTCTTTCTTTACATACTTGGAACATACTTGAACATTAACATACATACTTGAAACATTAACATAGTTGCGTAAACGAAATGCTAATGAAGATCATTAGCCATATGTAAAGTGGATAATGATACTACTACTCACAGTGTTGTGATGATGTGCTTGTTCCTCTCGGAGTGTGCCCTGCACACATTCAACCGTTACAATTTAGTTTCCTTTTCATATCAGATTACTTTCTGTTTCGTTTTACTTTGAAAGAATTTATACATATTAAAAGGCATCAAATACATATTCCGAAAACATTAGAGGGTTCTACACGCAAAACGGAGCGATCCACGTTTTTCAGCATGGGCCGCACGTGCGGCTGTGAGCCCCGCACGTGCGGCAAACTCCACCGCACGTGCGGCGGAATGCCCCCGCACGTGCCTTTTAAGCAGAACCAAACCCAAAATTTTCAGCATTTGCCACACGTGCGGCAGTGACTCCCGCACGTGCGGCGATTGCCCTGTTTTTGGTCCAAAAATTGCACAAAAACCCAATCTCTTGGTACATCCTCACAAGGCTCAATTTAACATTTTTAGTTGATAATACATAGCCTAAAATTCATGTTAACAAAGGCTTCAAATACATACATTAAACTAGATAAACACTAGTTCTTGAATTCTTAACCATAATCAAATTTCCTTTTTGCATCAACATCACATATACCATCACATATATATATAAGGTAAGTTCTTCACGATCTTTCATGAGAAAGTAAGAAATCAAAGCTAATTTCTCCACATACATACATAAGCAACTTAGTTCAAACTCATCCAATGGATAAAACATGATCCAATTACACCCTGGGTTCAATTATCATGGTTGTATCACCCTCAAATTCAAGAGAGGAATTATAAAAGATAGACAAAATTACCTTGAGTTGAGATCTCCCAAAGTCTCTCTAGGTTATTCAATCTCTAGCCCTTATTGAAACTCCCTTCTCATTTCTCTCTACTCTTGCTATCCTTTTCCAGGAAATATGTTGAACTAAGTCCAAAGCTTAAAGAACACATACATATTTATAAGAGCTATAAGAGCTAATAAGACAAAAGTCAATCGTTTAAACATCCAAAATTGAAATTTCCCAAAAATGCTTAATATTACCTAAAAAATATGCTGATCACATATATAAATCAATTTCAGATAATTAAGCCCTTAAGGCCTCCAATTTCGATTCAAACCTTCTAATGCAACAGATATTTTTCTTGTTGAACAGATAGGCATCCTTAATCATATGGTTCACTTACTTAATTTAAATTTCCTATAGGATTTCACAGTAAGCATTCAAATCACAAAATAGGATCCGAAAATACAACAAAGAACATGTACGAGGGTCGGGTTATTACAACACCTTAAGCTTCTCTCCATACAGATAATGCCTCCACATCTTTAAAGCAAAGATCACCGCCGCTAACTCTAGGTCATGAGTAAGGTAGTTCCTCTCATGTGTTTTCAACTGCCACGAGCCATAGACTACTACATTCCCCTCTTACATCAAAACACAACCCAAGCCTTCCATGAGGCATCACAATACAACGAATAACCCAAACTACTCTCTAGAATAATCAAACTGGAGTAGTAGTGAGTCTAACCTTAAGCTCTTGGAACGACTTCTCACAAGTCTCGTTCCACATGAACTTGACCCCTTTCCTCATCAATCTGGTCAATGGTGAGGCTAGCCTAGAGAAATCTTTCACAAATCGACGATAATACCCGGCCAACCCCAAGAAACTACAGATCTCAAAAGCATTCTTAGGTTGTTCCTAATCTTGCACTGCCTCTACCTTGGATGAATCTACAGTCACCCCATCCACAGATACCACATGGCTTAAGAACTAAACATCTCTCAGCCAGAATTCACACTTCCCAAATTTAGCATACAGCTTGTGGGCTCGAAGCAACTCAAGTACTACTCGCAAGTGTTCTCGTGCTCCTCCTCGAAAGGTGAGTAAATCAAAATGTCGTCCACAAAGATGACTACAAAACGGTCTAGGAACTCACGGAAGATCTGGTTCATCAAATCTATAAACACAGCCGGTGCATTAGTCAACCCGAAGGGTATTACTAGGAACTCGTAATGGCCATACCGCGTACGGAATGCCATTTTCGGGATGTCCTCCTCCCTTACTTTCAACTGGTGATAACCTGATCTGAGGTCTATCTTAGAAAAACAAGAAGACCCCTTCAATTGATCAAACAGATCATCTATACGAGGCATCGGGTAGTTGTTCTTAATAGTTACCCAGTTCAACTTCCGGTAATCTATACAAAGTTGTAACGCACCATCTTTCTTTTTGGAAAAAAGAGTCAGTGCTCCCTACAGTGAGGTACTAGGGCATATGAAGTCCTTATCTAATAATTCTTGGAGCTGAATCTTCAACTCACTCAACTCGACAGGTGCAAATCTATACGGTGCCAAAGAAATCGGTGCCGTACCAAGCACTAAATCAATAGAGAACTCGATCTCTCGGTGAGGTGGTAAACTGGTAAGATCCTCTGGAAAAGCATCCGAGTATTCACAAACTACCCTGGGTAACTCAACCCAGACTTCATCACACTCGTTGCCCAAAAAGTTGGAGAGAAGGAAACTAAGTTCACTCCGTCCACGCGGATCATATACCGGTGATAAGACTCTATCCACCCGGTCTCCCAAGAAGTAAAAACAATCCCCACTCAAGGTACATACAGTAACCCTCTGACGGTAGCAATCAATGACTGCCCGATATGAAGACAACCAGTCCATACCCAAAATAACATCAAAGCTAGACATCTCAATCAAAACAAATGCAAATGAAAGTCGATGACCTGCAACCTCTATATCACAACCCCGACACCCCTGCTTCAAAATCATCTCACCACCAATAGGTGACTCTACACAGATAGGAGATGCTAACCGAGCAAACTCTAACTCCAAAATCAATGCAAATGCAGATGAGATAAATGAATGGGATGCACCCATATCAATCAATACACTAGCAACCGAATCACAAAATAAGAAGGTACCTTTCACTACCGAAGGCGCTGGTATAAGATCTGGCGTGGTAACCGCATACACACGCCCTGTAGGCCTCTAGTCCACCTGCTCACCTCTCAAAGCATAGGCCTGATGCACTGACTAAGCCGAAGAGGCTCCCTGATTGGCCTTTGAGGCTTGTGCTAATTGTACTGGCTAGTGGCTCTGTGTCTATCTCGAACCACTCTCTGTTTATCTCGAACCAAATGCACTAGGTGTGCCACCCAACTGTGGGCAAAACCTCTTCATGTGCCCCGCCTGCCTACAATGATAACAAGTGAGCGGCTGACCCTTCCCCTGACTCTGGCTTTGAGAATGAGCCGAGGACGATGCAGCTCGTTGCCCTCCTCCTCTCTGCAGGCAAGCTGGAGACTTGTGGCCCAACTGACCACATTTAAAACAAGTAAAGTCTCCCTAACTACCCCCCTCAAAACCTGAACCTGGTATTGGAAATGTGGATCTAGACTGAACTCCCTAGGACTGCTGTGGGTTAGAACCCCTCTCTCTCTTTCCGTCCCCCTAAACCTCTTGACTCCTCTTGGAGCCCCTCATCCTCTCCTCCTCTGCCTGTGTCACGGTCACTAGATGAGCCGTCACCTCCATAAGGCATCCATAATATCTAATCATAGACCCGACCACCTTGAACAAGAGCCCGATCCTCAGTCTTGTCTCAAACTCCAAACAACGGCGATCCTCTATCGTCATTACCTCTTGTGCAAACCTAGAGAGGCTAGTGAAGGTTGCCTTAAACTCAACCACCGATGTATTCAGCTGCTCCAACTCGGAAAATTGATCCCTCAACTTCTTCCTAATAGTGGGAGGCAAAAACTTTTCATGGACGGTGTCGACAAAAGGCTCCCAAGTCCCTCCAATGCATCCTTATACATGCTTCCACCATTGACCTGCGTCTCCTTTTAGCTGGAAGGACGCCAAGGTCACTCTTAAACCTCCATCTTTGATGCCGAGTATCTCAAATGTCTTCACCATTTGCTCTAGCAACTCATCTGCCTTCAGTGGCTCCTTGGAATCTCCCACAAACTCATCCGAATTTGACCGGAAAAACTCTCGTTTCAAAAAAGATGGCTCTGCTTTAGCTATTTGGTCTTGGACTTGATTCTCAGCCTTGATAATGTCCATTGATTCCCGCAATGCTCCTGCCATTTCACGGGCTAAGGCGCCCATGGCCCGTTGACCCACTAGTTCGGCCATATTGGCCTGACCAACTCTCTTATGTGCGGGAATATCATCTAGTATCGGCATCTCCTGCTGTTTAGGCCTACCACGCCTACCACCACGACAATGTCCTGACATCCTAATGAAGGTAACAAAAGATATTAACACATTTACAAATGTATCGAAGCTAACTCACTTGCGTCCTAATGTGGTGGACAACAATAATTCACTCCACATAAGTACATAGTCACATAAATACATATGAATTTCATTCCCAGATAATGATTGTCCCGCGGCGTTGCCAAAGTTTCAATTAGAAACGACAGTGATCAAGTGGCTTTCCAATAAGACCCCTGAAAACCCGTGGACACGATCAACAACATAGAAATTAAATCTCATACTCATATAATCTCATAAATATGTTATCACATAACATTACAAGCATACAAACATCTCTGTCAAGCGACATAAACCCATTGTGGTACTAACAACTTCCCACGTACCCAAGGTATTCAAACTCGGTACACTCTAATACTAAGTTGTAACGCCCCGAAAATAAATACACAAACCCATCTCATAAGCAGAAATATAGTTGAATTACATACTATCATTCATCACAGTTTGTTATACAAAAGATGACACATTCGATATACATTCATAAATATTCTATCCTAAATCTACAGCATGTGTTTAAAGTAAATAAAATATGAGAGTTAAACAGATATTCAAATGCCCTAAAGGATTACATCTTTCCAAGCCATTGCTTGGTTACAACAAAAAAGAGAGCCTAGCTCTAAACACTTGAAGCCCGTGGCTATACAAAATAAGTACAACAAAAGTGAAGCCCTTGCTCCAAACTCCCTCCGAGCTACTGCCTTCGCAGAGGCAGATTGCCGGCACCTAAAAATAGTTTTCCCCAAACAGGATGAGCCAAAGCCCAATGTAAACAATCTAACACAATACATGAATTTTACCAAAGATATAAGTACAATGTACATTTACAATGCCTATGATGAAACATTCATATTCTATATAATCATAAAGTACCAAATTCCACATCTCAATCCTTTTTCTTTCTCGTCATGTCAAGTTAATTCATTTCGTCTCAATTCATGAGTCAATTTTATTATCTTCCTGACAACCCATCTGAGGCTACAACTCAGTGGTTCCCAATTCAACACAATTATCACACAAACACTTCAATTTGCCATTTTACGAAAATTTCGTCCGTAGGATCGGCACCCATGTATATGTGCGATTTCGGGACTTTCACCCTAGACACACAGGCCAACTTAATTTCAATGGAGTCCATCCCCTATCTCCTCCCGAACATAGAGTATATCCTCTTTCTCCTCCCAAACAATCATACATATAAAATGTATTTAAAGCATAGTCATATTCAATGACAACCAACAAGAGATTAGTTTCAGTTCATCTAATTCTCATTCAATTTCTACAACAATCACAGCTATCATCCACCGATAGCCCAATACAGATATTTTTAAATAGGTATTCAATCTCAAGACAGCTAATTTATTCGAAATCCCAAAGGTGTGAGGTAACACATATCCAACTCCGCCATTTATATCAACGTCCATCCAATTTTACGTTTACAATACCAATTTCATTTATTTATTCAAAATTAATATTTGAGACATTTTAAGGCAAACTCTCATCTTTCCCAAATATCAACCCGAAGGTAAAAATCAACTATTTTGTCACATTATAACCTCATATTCAATTCCGTGATAATTTATAACTCATTCACTTAGGAACCCATCCTTTGATTTAATACCTTAATCCTAAGTTTGTTCATAACACTCCCAAATTCCACCATTTTCACACACCAACCCATAACTAAGTTAAAAAAATCATATGAAAGTGTAAAAAATCCCTATCTCAAAAAGAGAAGACGAGCAAAGCAAGAGTAAAACTTCGAAGATGCTCAAATCCAACTCTATTCAAATCAAAATGAAGATATTGTGACGCACTACCTCTTTAACAAAGGCACACAAGTAGAGAGATCTCTAGATCTAGGTGAAAATGTAAAGAGAATGTGAGTTTTAGAGAGAGAGACTCTAGATCTAAGGTTCTTGAAAAGTAAAGAAAGAGAGAAAAGCGAAAAAGTGATGCAAAATGACTACTTTACGAACTGATATACGCACAGTTCGCTTCATTGTAAGAATTGACGCTCGAACGTCAAGACATAAAGAAAAAGGGCATCACCGCTCAAGCGCAGAATATACACACCAGTAGTTTTATAGACAGAAGAACATCGCTCGAGAGCATACCCACCCGAGCGTAGGAAATGCGGCTCGACCTTAGAATACATCCTCCCAGTAGTTTTGCAGGCCTGTAAAAGTTCTGAGAGTTTGCAAATCCCGCTCGAGTGTAAGAAGCGCCGCTCGAGTGGAGTACCAAAAATCTTGACAACTAAAGTTCGAAAACCAAGCAATCCACATGTTTCAAATACAACACGACAAACCACAAACCAAACTCAAGGAAGTATAAAAAAGGTAAGACATGAACAACATTCAGAAACTATGAAACACGAGTCCATGATACAAAAGGGTGGGGTCTAAACCAAAAACGCTATAGCCTCCACCATTAAAGAATTTCGCCCCCAAAATTACAAATCAAGCTTTAAAACTAAGTTAAACCAATTACAACAATGACAATCATTTGATTTTATTACCATGACCCGTACTCCGATCAACCATCCAAAACCCTAAACCCAAACCCCCAAACCTTTAACCCTAAAACCCTAAACCCTAAAACCTAAAACTCTAAACCCCAAACCCTAAACCCTAAACACCGTAAACCCTAAACTCTAAATCCTAAAAAGAACTCTAAACCCTAAGAAGAACCCTAAACCCTAAACCCAAACCCAAACCCAAACCCCAAATTCTAAACCCTAAGAAGAACCTTAAACCCTAAACCCAGAACCCTAAAACCTAAACCCCAAGAAGAACCCTAAACCCAAAACCCTAAAAAAAGCCCTAAACCCTAAATCCTAAACCCTAAGCCCTAACCCCAAACCCCGAAACCCCTAAACCCAAAACCCGAAACCCGAAATACTAAACCCTAAACCCTAACCCTAAGCCCTATCCTGAAAATCGTAAATCGTAACCCCTAAACCCTAAACCCCTAACTCCTAACTCCTAAACCTTAAACCCAAAACCCTCAAAACCAAACCCCAAATCCCGAACCCAAAACCCCAAACCCGAAAATCGAAACACTAAAACCCCGAACCAAAAATTGAAATCCCAAAATTCGAAACACTAAACCCCAAACCCTAACCCTAAATCCTAAACCCCAACTCAAACCCTAACCCCTAACCCCCAAATTTCAAACCCTAAAAAACCCTAAAAAAATCCTAAACCCTATTCAACATCGGCTCACAGAAATGCGGCAGAATGAGTGCTAGCACGCAGGAGTGCCAACATCCAATCAGGGGGTGGCGAAGAACTATAGATCCTAAATGTGGCAGCGAGAAGGTCGGAGATATGAGGGAATCTAATTGATTCACAGATCATTTGAATCACGATGACCAGTGACCTCGCGCAATCTATGAAGGAGATCGTGGAGGTAGCCAGATCATTTACGGCATTAGTGAGTGCGGTCGGGCCAAGGGCCATGTTATTCATACCTTGTCCGGAAACATGTTCCAGGGCAATGTAGCCGCAATCATAACCTAAGAAAGTGGATCTGGGAATTAGATGTGGAGAAGCAGGAAAAGTACACCCGAACTCCAACCACTCAAAAACTCCATTTGGCAGGCGTCCAAGTAAAGGTTGTCCCGTCGAATCTTCAGCCTGATCCAATGATTGTTAGTTCACAGTATGATATTGAACCATCGAGTGGATGGATTCTGTGGAGCGGGAAGTATGAGAATATTGTGTGAAAAGGTCTCTCCCAATTCAACGCGCAAGTCTTCAATGAAGTCCCTATATGCTCCACTACCCCTTTCAACGTTGAACTCCTTTGCGAATTCCGCCATTAACTAAATTCAATTCTGCCATTGACATTAATAATCAATCAATAGAAAAACATAAAAATAATGACTCAATGGAGTGCTTGTAATTATCATTTTCAACATTGAATTGCACCATTAACTTAATTGAATTCTTCCATTGACAATAATAATAAATCAATTGCAAAAATAATATTAATTAAAAGCTAAAATAATATTAATTAAATACCATTAATAAACAATTTTCATTTTTTTCATCTTAGGCATTATTGTCAAATCTTGAATCAAATTGAGAATCGTTTTGCTAAAATAATAAATAGTGAATCTTATGATTCACTTTATTTAACACTAGCGGTCGAGCGCAAATAAACCCTAAACCCCCTAAACCTCCCAATTACAACAATGACAATCATTTGATTTCATTACCATGACCCATACTTCGGTCATCCACCCTAAACCCTAAAATCCAAAAACCCTAAATCCTAAAACCTAAAACTCTAAACCCTAAAAATCCTAAATCGTAAACCCTAAACCCTAAACACCATAAACCCTAAACCCTAAACCCTAAAAAGAACCCTAAACACTAAACCAAAACCCCAAACCCTAAACCCTAGGAAGAACCATAAACCCAAAACCCAGAACCCAAAATCGTAAACGCTAAACCCTAAGAAGAACCCTAAACCCAAAGCCCTAAGCCCTAAGCCCTTAGCCCTAACCACAAACCCCCAAACACCAAACCTGAAACTCCGAAACCCCTAAAGCCTTAACTTGAAACCCAAAATCCTAAATCCTAAACCCTATCCCCTAAACGATAGATCATAGCCCCTAAGCCCTAAACCCTAGCCGCTAACCCATAAGCCCTAAACCTTAAACCACAATCCCTAAACCCAAAACCTAAAACCCCAAACTCGAATCCCAAAACCCTAAACCCGAAAACCTAAAACCTAAACTCGAAACCCAAAACCTGAAACCCCAAACCCCAAACCTTAAACCCTAAACCCCAAGCCCTAAACCTCTAACCCTTAACCCTAAATCCTAAACCCCAACCCAAAACCCTAACCCCTAACCCTAAACCCCAAACCCTAACCCCAATCCCAACCCCAGCACAAAAACCCCAAACTGCAAACCCCAATCCCCCAACCCCCAAAAGCCAAACCCTAAACCCTAAACCCTAAACAAACCTAAAACCTTAAACCACGCTAAACCCTAAAAAATCCAAAATCCTAAACCTTAAACACTAAACCCCCTAAAAACCCAAAAACCTAAACCTCCTAAAACCCTAAACTCTAAACCCCCCAAACCCCAAACCCCCCTAACTACTAAACTCCAAACAATAAATCCTAAACCCAAAAACCCCTAAAAACACTAAACCCCCTAAAAACCCAAAACCTTAAACCCCAAACCCCAACCCCATAAAAACCATAAAAACCAAAAATCCAAAAATCCAAAATCCAAAACCCCAAACCCCAAACCCCAAACCTGAAACTCGAAATGTGAAACGCCAAACCCCAAACAAATAACCCCAAACACCAAACCCCAAACCCCAAACTCGAAACGCAAAATTCCAAACCCTAAACCCTAAACCCCAAACCCCAAATCCTAAGTACCTAACCCCTAACCCTAAACCCTAAAAGCAAAACTCTAACCCAAAACCCCAACCCCAACCCCAACCCAAACCCTAACCCCCAAAACCCTAAACCCTAAACCACCCATAACCCTAAACCCCAAAAAATCCTAAAAAAAATAGTAAACCCTAAACCCCTTAAGCCCCATAAAACACCTAAAACCCTAAACCTCCAAAACCCTAAACCACCCATAGCCCTAAACCCCTTAAACCCCCTAAAACCCCAACCCCCTAAAAATCGAAACCCTAAACACCCCAAACCCCAACCACTAACCCCTAAACCCTAAACCCCCTAAAAAGCCTAAAAACCATAAGCCATAAACCCTAACCCCCTAAGAACCCAAAACCCCCTAAAAGCCCAAAATACTCAACCCTCAACCCCTAAACCCTAAACCCAAAACCCAAAACCCAAACTCGAAACCCAAAAGCCCGACCCCGAACCCAACCCCGAAAATCGAACCCGAACCTGAAACCCCCAACCACCAACCCCAACCCAAACCCTAAACCCTAACCCCTAACCCAAAACCCCAAACCTTAAACTCCAAAATCGTAAACCCTAAACCCAAAATCCCAAAACCCTAAACTCCTAAAACCCCAACCCTAAACCCTAACCCCTAACCCAAAACCCCAAACCCTAAACCCCAAAACCCCAAACCCTAAACCCAAAAAGTCTAAACCCTAAACTCCTAAAACCCCAACCCTAAACCCCAACCCCCGAATGCCAAAACCCGAAACCCGAAACCCTACCCTAACACTCTAAACCCTATACTAAACCCTAAACCCCTAAGCCCAAACCCCAACCACCAACGCCCGACCTTCAACCCTAGACCCTAAACCCTAAACCCTAGACCCCAACCCTAAACCCTAGACCCCAACCCCAAACCGCCCAACCCTCCAACCCTAAACCCAAACACCAAACCCCATCACCCAAATCCTAAAACCCTAAAACCCTAAAACCCTAAACTAAACCTCTAAATCCAAAACCAACCCCTAAAACCATAAACTAAACCCTTAAACCCCTAACCCTAACCCCTAAACCCCTAACCCCCAAACCCTAAACCCTACATCCTTAGGGTTTAGGGTTTGATGATGATGATGATGCGTGGACGCTCTTGAGCAAGATGCCAAGTACCACAACCGCGTGCAGAGCGAACATGATATTCATAACATTGGGTTGCGGAAGTTCGAAGAAATTATTAGGATCAACATCGGCTCGCAATAATGCGGCAAAAAGGTCTCCCCAGCCACGCACTAGTGCCAACATCCAATCAGGGAGTGACGAAGAACTGCTGCTGCTGAATGTGGTAGAGATAAGGTTGGAGATACGAGTGAATCTAATTAATTCACATATCATTTCAATCACGATGATCAATGACCTCGCGTGATCTGCAAAGGAGATCATGGAGGTAGCCAGATCATTTACGACATTAGTGAGTGCGGTCGGGCACAAGGCTTTGTTATTCATACCTTGTCCAGAAACACGTTCCAAGGCATTGTAGCTGCCATCGCAACCCAAGAAAGTGAATTCAAGAATTAGATGTGGAGAAGTAGGAGAAGTACGCCCGAACTCCAACCACTCAAAAACTTTATTTGATAGGTGTCCAAGTAGAGGTTGTCCCGTCGAATCCTCAGCATGATCCATTGATTGTTGGTTCACAATATGATGTTGAATCATCGACTGGGTAGATTCTGCTAAGCGAGAAGTATGGGAATATTGTGTGAAAAGGTCTCTCCCAATTCAACACGCAGGTCCTCAATGAAGTCTCTATATGCTCCACTACCCCTTTAAATGTTGATCTCCTTTGTGAATTCTGCCATTAACTGAATTCAATTCTGTCATTGACATTAATAATCAATCAATAGGAAAACATAAAAATAATAACTCAATGTAGTGCTTGTAATGATCATTTTCAACGTTGAATTCCACCATTAACTCAATTAAATTCTACCATTGACAATTAAAATAAATCAATAACTAAAATAATAATAATTAAATACTAGTAATAAATAATTTTCATTTTTCTTATCTCAGGAATTATTGTCAAATAATGAATAAAGTGAATCATACGATTCACAATTCAATATTTTAGCAAAACGATTCACGATTCGATTCAAGATTTGACAATAATGCCTGAGATAAGAAAAATAAAAATTATTTATTACTGGTATTTAATTATTATTATTATTTTAGCTTTTAATTATTATTATTTTAGCTTTTAATTATTATTATTTTAGCCATTGATTTATTATTATTGTCAATGGCAGAATTCAATTGAGTTAATGATGAATTCAACATTGAAAATGATAATTACAAGCACTCCATTGAGTTATTATTTTTATGTTTTTCTATTGATTGATTATTAATGTCAATGATAATTACAAGCACTTCATTGAATTAGGAGAGACCTTTTCACACAATATTCTCGTACTTCCCGCTCAGCAAAATCCACCCACTCGATGGTTCAACATTATACTGCGAACCAACAATCATTGGATCAAGCTAAGGATTCGATAGGATAACCTCCATTTGGACGCCTACCAATTGGAGAATTCTGAGGAGTGGTTGGAGTTCGGGCATACTTCTTCTACTTGTCCACATCTAATTCCCGGACCCACTTTCTTAGGTTACGATGGCGGCTATAATGCCTTGGAACATGTTTCCGAACAAGGTATGAATAACAGAGCGCTTGGCTTGACCGCACTCACTGATGCCGTAAATGATCTGGCTACCTCCACAATCTCCTACGCAGATCACATGAAGTCACTGATCATCGTGATTCAAATGATCTGCGAATCGATTACATTCACTCGTATCTTCAACATTCTCGCAACCACATTCAGCAGCAGCAGTTCTTTGCCACCCCCTAATTGGATGCTGGCACTAGTGCGTGGTTGGGGAGACCTCTTTGCCGCATTACTGCGAGCCGATGATGATCATAATAATTTCTTCAGACTTCCGCAATCCAATGATACGAATATCGTGTTCGCTCTGGACGCGGTTGTCGTACTTGACATCTTGCTCAAAAGTGTCCACGCATCATCATCATCATCATCAAAGCCAAAACCCTAAGGGTTTAGGGTTTAGGCTTTGGGGGTTAGGGGTTAGGGCTTTAGAGTTTTGGTTTAGGGTTTTAGGGGTTTAGGGGTTTAGTTTAGGGTTTTAGGGGTTTAGGGTTTAGGGTTTGGGGGTTAGGGGTTTGGGTGTTGGGGTTTGGGGTTTAGGTGTTTGGTTTGGGGTTTGGGTGTTTGGTTTAGGGTTAGGGGTTGGGGGTTAGGGGGTTGGGTGTTGCAAGTTAGGCTTTGTGGTTTAAGATTTAAGACTGAGGGTCTAGGGTCTAAGGTTGAGGGTCTAGGAGGAAAGGGTTTTGGTGGTTAGGGTTAGGTTTAGGGTTTGTGGTTTGGGGTTTGGGGTTTGGGGTTAGGTTTTGCAATTTGGGGTTTAGGGTTTGGGGTTTTTGGGTTTCGGGGTTTCGGAGTTCGAGGTTCGGGGTTTAGCTTTTTGGGTTTGGCGGTTTAGGGTTTACGATTTACGGTATAGTGTTTGGGATTTGGGGTTTTGGGGTTTTGGGGTTTTTGGGTTTCGGGTTTTAGGTCTAAGGTTTAGGGTTTAGGATTTTTTAGGACTTTTTAGGATTTGGGGTTAGGGGTTAGGATGTAGGGTTTATGGTTCAATATTAGGGTTTAGGGGTTTAGGGTTTGGGGTTAGGATAGGGTTTAGGGTTTGGGGTTTGGTGTTGGGGTTTGGGGTTTAGGATTTAGGGTTTAGGTATTGTTGTTTGGGGTTTACGGTTTGGGGTTTCGGGATTTCGAGGTTCAAGGTTTAGCTTGTAAGGTTTAGGTGCTTAGGGTTTGGGATTTGGGGTTTGGGGTTTTGGAGTTCTTGGGTTTTTGGGTTTTGGGTTGAGAGTTTACAGTTTTTAGGATTTAGAGTTTAGGATTTAGGGTTAAGGGTAGGGGTTAGGGGTTAGGGTTTGGGGATTATAATTTAGGGGTTAGGGTATGTGTAGACACCTCATTTTTGGCCGACCTTAAGACTCAGGCGTCATCGATTGAGCGCTCAGTGATGGTGCTTGTTGTGCTCATTCTGAGGTTTTGGAGTTTTGGCTGAGAGCCTTACCCCGAACCTCGGGACCCTTTTGTGCTTTGCCTCGGTTTACGAACCAAGTCTTGTTTTCTCTTCCTGAAGGGAGGGAGAGGTCTCGTAGACCATCTCTCAGTGGCCGTAGGATACTTTTCGTGGTCGTACGCCACTTTTCCCGTTTGGAGACCAATTTTCAGTTTTCGGAGCCGTCAGCCGTGCGCCTTAGTTCGGGACCGCTTAACTTTCTCCATTTGCTTCAGTTTTTGGCACACACCTTGTTTCCTCTCTCTAGAGGGACACTGTGGCCCGAGAGACCACCTTCGTGGTCGCACGCCACTTTCGATGCTTAACAGTCAGTTTTATGGGCACCTGGCTGCGCGTTTTGGCCCCCGAACCCTCGTTTTGCATTCGTCTTGGTTTATTTTTGGCATGGACCCTATTTTCATTGTTTGGAAGGTGGTACAAGGATGGGAGACCACCTTTCTCTTCGCCGGCCGATTTTCTTGATAGAAAGCTGGTCTCCTTGGTTTTTGGGTCACATTTACTGGTCTCCCACCATACCACTTGCTTGCATTTCATGTGGAGACCACCCTGGGAGGCTGCCGACCACTTGAACCTTTTGAGCCTGGTTGGCCGACCAGGGCAAGTGGTTGGCCGACCACTTGAACTGGTCGGCCAACTCCCATCAGGGCAAGTGGTCGGCCGACCACTTGAACTGGTCGGCCAGCTCCCATCAGTTCTGTCTCAGAGAGTTGATTCCAGCTGTGCCAGCTGGAAGGCACAGACTGCATCCTCCATACACGTGTATGGAGGATGTTTGCCCTTCGTTTTAATCTTCTAGGAGGAGCTTTAGTCCCTCTTGTCTATAAAGGAAGGGCTCCCCTTCCTTGTAGAAGGTTTAATTTTTTTTTCTAAGGCATACAAGACTTCTCTCTCTATATCTCTACATCTAAGCTCAAAAAGTGCATGGTTCTTGCACCTTTGCATACCATCTCCCAACCTAACCCCTCCACCATCACTCTAAGCATCTTGGAGGCCATTTTCAAAGGTTGAGAGGCTGTCTTTGTGGTCTAGAGGTTGCTGGTCCTTTTGTGCTACAAGGGTAACACACTTTCTCCCTTTTAAGGCTTTATTTTGCTTCATCTTTTAGCTATACTTGCAAGCATATTTGAGCTTTGGTGTAAACTGAAAAAAGTCTTATTTTGAGGCCCTTAACATGTTTGTTTAAGATCATTTTTCTTTTGGGGGTCATCTACCCCATGCATGCTTCATTTTACCTTGTTTTGAGCCATGCCTTAGAGCATTTGTGTTGGCCTTTGTTTGGCCTTTTAGCCACTAAAATCCAATAGATTTTCAGTGGCTAGCATGCTATTTTGAGTGCCAAAACTAGAGAGGGGTGACCCTCTCTCTCCTTGTTTTGTTTTCTAGCATTTTTAGCCTTACAAAGGAGCCCTTATTTGCATGCTTCCAAGACATGTTTCAGGCCATTTTTGATTAGTTTTAGGACCTAAATAGGCTCTATCCAGAGCTTGTTTTTCCATATTGGATGCCCATCTTGCATGTGTAGAATAACCCTCTTCATAGCATATCAAAGGAGCATCTCATTCTTGCATGCATTAACCATGTTTCAGTGGGTTTTTGGGCTTTATTTGGCATGTCATACCTCTAGATTTTGCTGGTTTAGTAGCCTCTTGATTGCCTCACATGCTTGTAGTGCAAATCCTCTTTACTAGCTTACATTGCATGCTATTTTGGCCTTTGATTCTAGCACTTTTTGGCCATGCCTTAAACTGATTTTGTGCATTTTTTGGACTGCCTTAGCTCTGTTTTTGGGCCTCATGGTCGAATGATGTTTGCTATGCATGGTTGTAGTTCAATATCGTTGCCTAGCTTTGAGTTTTGAAGCCTATTGCATGCGTATTTTGAGGTGTTTCCTTGTTTTGGCATCATTGTGAATCATATTTCAGATCTTATATGTATGCCATATTCCCATGTTTTCTACTCTTTAAATGTGTTTGAGAGTTATGCATGAATACCTCATTTTTGGACCATTGCATGAGCTTCATTTCCATGCTTTGTGAGCCATCATTTTAGTCCATATTTGCTACTGTTTTGGCCTACATAGGGACTGTTTGGGGCTGGTTTGGCCATTTGAGTATTACTTTGCATGCCTATAATGTAATCCACTTCACTAGTTTCGGTATTTGGGCCATCTAGCATGCATTGTGTGAGGTGTTTGCATGATTCGGGACCATCTTGCTTGTCATTTCAGAGCTGGAAAATATGCGATTGTATGCCATATTTCATGCTTACCATGCTTTGGTGGAGTTGCACTTTGTGCCTTAGGTTTGGTCCCTTGCATTTGTGCATGTTTGCATGTGTGTTGTTGCTTCATTTTCATCATGTATGGCCACTGATTTGAGTGTGGCTGAGGCCCATTCATTTTAGTTTAATTCCATCTTGCATTATGTATGCCATATCCATGTTGTCGCATGCTTGATCGTCGCATTGTGTATGCCTTGTTCATGTCTTTGTGCATGTCCATCTTCGTATGTGCATTGCGTATGCCATATAGTTCATGTGCATTGAGTATGCCAATCTTAGTTCGTAGCATTGTGTATGCTAGTTGCATGTTTGCATATCATCCCTCGCATGCTAGCATGATTAGGTTGCATTGCGTTTAGGGTTGCATGCTAGTCGTATTGTGTATGCCATGTATGTTGCATTGTGTTTGGAAAAGGATTTAGTCCAAACACGGGAAACGAGGGACGTTTCATACTCCAAGTGACGAAACGTGCCTCGATTCTCGGTCACCGACACTCCGGATTACCCATGATGGAGTTTAGGCCTTGCTGTGTTTATATGTGCATTCATTTTACATCGAGTCGTACAATCCCACTCCTCGGCCATCATGCATCGAGATGCGTGATTGGTAGAACGAGGATCGAGGACTACACTCCCTGGAGCTTGTGCAATGATGGGGAGAGTGGTCATGCAGACATATGTTGAAAATACTTTGCCATGCCCCTTTCTCGCTCTCTGTTGCAGCAAACCGGAAACCAGCAGCAAAAACTGGTCAGCAGCCTTCTGGAGCTTTGTACAGTGTTCTGGGACTTGTTGCAAACAGAGGCAAATCGGGGCATCGCGATGGATTTCCCGACAAGGCGACTTGAGCATGCATGCATCCTTATCATTCGGAACAGAGCTGAGGCAGTCCATTTTGTTTAATTTGCATGCTAGTTTCCTTACTTACTTAGTTAATTCGTTAATTAATTAATGTTGTGTAATAATTAGTTTAATTAGCTTAGATTAGCTAGTTTATTCTGTACTATTCATTCAGGCCCTCCGAGGAGGGCAACGTTATAATAAGTGTGCGTGTGTGTATGATGCATGCCTTCCAACCCCACGTCTTTCTCCCTTTTATTTACCAGCTTATGATGGTTAGTTTAGGGCACATTTCAATTAGCATATTTATGCTCGTATGTTTGCATCCATTTATCTATCTTGCATGCACCGGGCTCGGTGCATCATACTAACTGCGTTGTATTTCAATTTTGAGTTGAATATGTGTATCAGTTGTTGCATTTCATTTGCCATTTTAGAATAGCCGAGCCTATCTTAGTTGCATTTTTGCATGTGTTGCATTAGGCATTTCAGCATAGTTAGGATTCATGCATGATTTCTAATTAGCTTCTTTCTTTGGCTTGGAGTATCTGTAAGTATTTATGCTTTAGCATCCTTGCATGCGTGTGAGGACTACCATGAAGCATGCTTACCATGGGGCTATTTGCTTATGTGATATAACTGCCTGAATGCTGTGGTGAAGGTTGGGTTATTTGAATTAGAACAATTCACCAATTGAGAGTTTAAGCACTTGAGAGTGGCAAAATCATGTTTCTTATGCCCACTTGAGGGTGGCAATCCCATGCTTAGCCTACTGCGAGTAGCACTCAAACATCTTTCAAAGATAAACGAAGAACATGAAATGTTTTGTTCCAACTCAAACGATCCAGTCTATACTTGTATGTTGTGTGCATCACATAGTAATTCTAGGCTAATAACCGGAATAAGAGCACATAATGTTTTCAAAACTCGATATCATGGTTAGTAGAGGTCGGTCTTTGATCGGGCGAGCGGGGGTGCTCATGAAGTGACCTTCCCCAATTGTACCCAAGTTCCCGAGCCGAGACAACTTTGGTGATGACAGACACGTGGCCTTAGGCACGAGTCAGGGTTTCCTAAATTCTCCCAAAATAAAACATTTAGGTGGCGACTCTGTATCTGGGAAAGCAGTCCATGTTTGGCACTTCTTTCTAAAAATCAGTTTTTCAAAACGATTTGCCAGATTTGGACTCTTTGATGATTCATCGGTCTTGCATTGCACTCCGCGAGATTAGATACAGGACCGTGACATTGAGTCCAAACTGTAGTAAGCCCCAATGAACAAAACGGGATTCCCTCCTGGGACATTCGGGGACGTCTACAGTTTCTAGCGACTCTGCTGGGGAATTAGAGAACTTGACTCGAACTCATGATATCTTGTTTTGTTTGCACTTATGTGTTTCTTTGTATAGCATGTGCATTGGTGCGCCTAGGACACCGTGTTTGCCATCTGCGTGCCATAAGGCTGACTGGTTACGGGCTTTGCCACGATGGGAACACAAACCCCGGTTTTTACCGGGGCACCCTTTTTGACCATTCGACCTAGTGCATATCGGAATCCATAGTGACCATTCCAAACTAGGACAGGTTGCTTACCCGATTGTAGGTTCTTTGAAACCGCTGCGTGCATAGTGAAACCCTAGCTCCTGACAAAATAGGACAAGGAAACCCTACCCCAACATAGGGATATTTTGGCTCTCACTTGCTTGCTATGTACTTTTAGAGTGCGTCTCTATAGGAATGCACGTATCAGTTTGCAAGTCTAAGTATCAAGCCTGAGGGCATCAGTATTTGGGAGAATCAGTTTTACCTGAGGGTATCAGTTTACAAGGAAGAATTTAGGGCAGAATCCAGTAGAGAGTGTAGTCATTCAGTTATGCTCATATCTGTTCTGGTGAATTTCTCTTTTGCTAGGGATAGTCTTGGAACCATAGCTTCAGAAGGCTCCAATATCCCCCGGTACGTTGGACTTGTGTTGATAGACTTTGTCAGGTCAGAGATTCAGTTCAAGGGCAGATCAGTGTTCCTTCGCCAGAGGCAGGGTAAAAAGGTCAGTCAGGCGGATCATCAGTTCAACAGTCTTAGGATCAGCAGTCGTTATCCATCTCACCTGTGTGCAGTTGGGTTGAGATATCTGCTTTTACCACAGAAACAGATATACCGGTAGATCAGTTAGATCAGGGCAGTATGGCGGGAATGGAAGAGATGATGCGTCAGCTCCAGGAGAGTATGAAAACCATGCAGCAGGACGCTACTCGTCAAGCGAAATTTGCCAAACAACAGGTTGAGGTCATGGCCCAACAGGCAGAGGTAATTATCAGGCTACAGTAGCAGACTGGAGCATCTGCTTCACACCAGGCTCCTCCCCCACCAAGAGTTCCTATACTTGGGGAGACAGTTAACGTCCAGGATGATACGGACATTCCAACGGGGCCGGCTTCGCCCCCAATCCTACCCCAGCTGTCCAAGGCACCCACACCCACCAACCTACCAGATTCTCCCTTTGAGTTCGAAGTGGACCCCACAGCACTAAACGTGAGCAAGCTAGAAAAGTTGTTCAAGAAGTCTCAGGGCGTGAAGTCCATTCTGGATATTGAGGATGGGTACACCGATTCGGCCATGACTCTGTCGGACTGATTCAAAATGCCGCATATCGACCGCTTCGACGGCTCTGGAGACCCAATGGTGCACCTCCACCTGT
This sequence comes from Camellia sinensis, assembly GCF_004153795.1. Lineage (NCBI taxonomy): Eukaryota > Viridiplantae > Streptophyta > Magnoliopsida > Ericales > Theaceae > Camellia > Camellia sinensis. Next base: position 47,227 of record NW_021026955.1, on the reverse strand, counting down.
TTTCCGATATCCTGAGGCCAATGGGTTTGACCACAGCCCAGAAGCTGTCTCTCTTCGGCCGAACCATGTTTGGGATGGCCGCAATCTGGTATGCGAAATTGGAGGACTCTGTGAAATGGAACTGGGAAGAGCTGGCTGAGGCCTTTATTGCTCAATACTCCTACAACACACAGATCGAGGTCACAACTCGTGATCTCAAAGTCACCCGCCAAGAACCAAATGAGGGTTTCTCAGAGTTCGTGATGAGGTGGAGAGCAAAGGCCTCAATGATGACTACAAGGCCTTCCGACAAAGATCAGATCAGGATGATTGTTCGGAATCTACATGGCAAGCTGTTGCAAAAGATGGTCATCCTACCTCTGTTTACCTTTCCAACCCTTCATGAAATGGGGGTTCAAATCGAGGATGCCATCAGACAAGGAATCTTTGTGGAAGATGATGAGCCTTTGCAGAAGAATGTTGTTCGCAGTTCCAATGCTACTACTGATGGTAGCACAGTTGAAAAATGCTTAGAAGTAGACTCTATCACCACTTCCCTCAATGGCCAAAAACCCGCCACTTTAAATCGGCCCAAGCCCGAAAGTTCAATCCTCTTTACATGAGTCTCTCTCAAGCTTTGAAAAAGCTGCGAGAAGAAGGGCACCTAAAACTCCTAGAACCCTAACCCCTTCCAAATCCTCTTCCACCAAGATATGACCCAGCTAAATACTATGCCTATCATCAACAACACGATCATGATATGAACCGTTGCATCCGCCTCCGTCATAAGAATCAGGATCTTATTGACGAAGAGACCCTAGCTCCACCCAAAGGACCTCAGGTTAGTACTGACTTGTCACCTCCCCACCTCAACCTCATCCATATACTACCATCCACCTTCGACCCCAGCATATGCATCACCCCAGCCCATCTACCCAAGCCAGAGGTGTTCATTCCGGAAAGCATGGACTTATGCATGATGGGTACACCTGAACTCTAATCATCTCAAACCCGTGAACCCACTACTTCTGAGTTGATAAGAATGATTGAAGATCTTTAAAGAACTGTGACAGATCTGGCCTCTGGGACATTGGCTCCATCATCGGCCACATCACATGCTAGGAGTTTCACGACAAAAGGCTCCCCAATCTTAGGACAGGTTGCATTGGAAGAAGGCCAATCCTTTGGCAAAGTGGAGGCCAGTGGTAAGAACAAGGTAGGGGCAGGCATTGATCCCCATGAACACCTTCTGTGGACTGTGGAGGCTTTGAAAGCGGAAGGGCTAAACAAATAGCAAGTGCTCGCAGTTGTTGCAAAGATTGTGGAGGATACTTTCGTCACTCAGAATGAGAGCAGTTCGAAGCAAGGGAAAAACCGGGAGAAGGGTCGTCGTACCAGAACGATCTTTTGAGCTCTAATCCTGCACTCGGAAGAGATGGGCAAACCAGGCCAGCACCTGCCAATCCCTTTGCTGGTGTGTCCAGCAAAAATCCAGAAACTTTGAAGTACCAACCCCGAGGTCAGAGGGTCTTCCATGCCCTCTATATGCCTTTGTCCAAAGCTCTCCAAATCCTTGTTGGACAAGGCCATCTCAAACCCCTTGAGCCTCGGCCTCTCCCGAATCCTCTTCCGGCTATGCATGATGCTGCCCAGTACTGTGCCTTCCATCAACAAACCGGTCATGGCACCGACAATTGCTTTCGTCTTCGCCACGAAGTGCAAGATTTGATTGACAATGGGGTCATTGCAGCGCCAAGCTCGGAAAAGTCTATCGGCACTGGATCGGTGAACTTGGGGGATAATGTGACCATGTGATCGGGGGATGAACCAGCTGCGGGTGGCGCTCGATTTACTCCAGACGTGGGAATGGCATGCACTATTTTGAGCAATATGCAAATACTAGTTTTTGTACTTTCTGACTTGGGTATTGGGTCAGTTTTGTTATTTTGTATATAGTCAGTCTTTTTCTACTGAGTCAGTCGGGTCTGTCTTGTTGTATCGAGTCAGTCCTGTTGCGTTGGAGTCGGGTGATTCCGGGGGTGTTACCTCAGACATCACTATCTTGTTTTGTGTTTGTCTTTTTGCTTTCTTTTGAGTCTGTTTCTGCCTTGGAGCCAGTTATGCCAACAGATCTGAATGAAACAGCAGTGATTTTCACACTCTTGTGTTTGCTTTTGCCTTGCGCCAGTTGTGTCAGAAGTTTGAATGAAACGGAAATGCATTTTACCTGCTCTTTTGTGCCTCTAAGTCATTGTATTGACCTAAGTTTTTCAAAACTTTTCGAACAATGTGTTGAAAACAAAGAGGAAGGAATTTCTCGGGATTTGCAAAAATTTGATCAAGTGAGAGAAAGAGAGGCATGCTAATCCCTTAATGAATGAGATCATGTTTGTTAATGTGAGTACTGAGAAGGATCCTGGCTTGACCCAGATTTGTTCTGCATTGTCTTCGACGAGAGCGATTAGTCGCTTTCTTAAAAGATTTCAAAAAATGTTTTGCGTGGTTCTACGAAGACCTGCGTGGAATCACTCTTGAGATTGTGCAACTTAGGATCACTTTCAGCCTCGAGACTCAACCCCTTTGTTTCCAAACCTTGAACCTTAATTCAGAATGTTCAAACGGTCAACCACAATGTAAGGCCCGTGTGGCCGGATCAGAAGCAGCCCATGAACTAGGGGCGAGAATATCAGATGTGATCAAAGGAAGCTTGCGAAGCTAGATCAAAAGCAGCCCTTGAACTAGGGGCAAAAATGTCAGATGTGCTCGAAGAGTCAAAAATGGGGTCATTGCTCAAGCTGATAAAGATCGGCAAGAATGTCAAATCCCAGAAGGGAGGAAAGAAGAAAGTATTGCTAAAGGATAACCGAGTTCCTATCCACAACACTAGGGGCAAATTCAGCCCTTCATTGGATGGACTCCTGCATCGTTAGTGAATAGCAGCCATTCTCCTGGATTCAGATCACTTCAGGATCTCAAAACCATTTGACATGGACAAAGCTACATTTTTACCTTTGAGAGACTCGCTGGGCCGAAAACCCGGAAGGGCGACCTAGGCAAACGTTAGAGCAAGAAAAAGAAGAAAAATAACACAAAAAAAAAAGAAAAAAGAAAAATGCAAAGAATGAAAAAAAAAGAAAAGAAGAAAAATGAAGAAAATGAAAAGAAAAGATAAGAAAGAAAAAAGAAGAAAAGAAATAAAAAGAATTGAAAAGAAAAGAAGAACAAATCTCGCAAGGTTGAAAACCCAGAAAGGGCGGCCTTGGCAAAAGTTAGAGCGCAAAAGGAGAGGTTAATACCTGAGTGTACCTTAGCCCCGAACTATGCAAGGCTTAATTCCCATGTTTGGGATATGTAGGCAACTTCATTCTGAAGTCCAGCCGTAAAACACTTCAAATTCGACTGTGTCCATGTGACGGTTCTGGTCTTTGTCTTCTCTGTATCTGAGAATTTGGTTGTAATTGTCACTATGAGGACTGGTTGCCATGTGCTGCGGCGCTATTCAGACTAGGGGCAATTTTCCGTTGCCGTGCAGTGCTGCGGTGCTATTCAGACTAGGGCCAACTTTCAATTGCCATGTAGTGCCGTTCAGACAAGGGCCAATTTTCATTATTTTGGATCTGAGTTTGTGCATCTCAAGAGTAAATTCTGCACTCGTTGAGCAGTGGCCATTTGTAAAAATAGTTTTGAGAATTTTTAATGAAGTTGACTAATTTTCTCGAAAATTACTCTATTTTTCCAAAACTGGACCATTTCTTGGACCCAAAAAAGGAAAATTTTCAGTGCTCATAACCTGACTTGCATGATTTCAAATCAGAAAATCGAACAAGCATGTTAATCTAACTCTCATTTTGGTCAAAATTGTTTTAGTAGAAAGCCAAAAACAAAAAAATGGTCAAAATGATGAACTAGGGGCACAGTTGAGCCAGGTTTTCTGTTTTTTCCCCATTGCCAACATACTCGCCAAGAAGGGCACTCATACCTGCCGGAAAAGGGTACCACTGAAGCTAACCGGAAAAGGGCAGAAAGCTCTCACATCCTCTAAGCAGTGAGGTATCAAGCCAAGTGCGAAGCACGAACTGGAATGGATCAAGATATTCCACTCCCTCATCTGGATAGATCTGATCATGTCCAAACTCCCCAGCAAAGCATCGTCAACCGATGTCAGCTGCAGATTTGCTACATACCCAGTAATTGCGCAACCCCTCTGTGGGAGAAATTCACTGTTGTGAACAAGCACAAGAATATGGTAGAATACTAGGGGCAAGAGCCCACAACTTGCTGCTTATCCATCAACCACCCAGGGGAGGGATAAAAAATGAGAGATTGAAGAATAGAGAGATGTGCGCTGAGAGAAAAAGTGAGGAAAAGGGCTTTTTCAGAAAAACAGAGCTTGAGGGCCGAGTGATGTGAGAATCACAAGTGAGAAAAGGTGGAAAACAATACTCGGAGAAACTGGCTCCTCATGCACCGAGAGGTCTCTTGCCTTTATAACACAACTGAGTGTTGTGTTTGTGTGTTTTTGTTTGTTTCGATTCTTGTTTTGAGTCGTTTGAGTGTCAATAGATGTGTTTAGGTTGTTTTACCTTGTTTTTCCTTTGTTGAGTTGTGTTTAGGTTATTTTGCCTTGTTTTTCCTTTGTTGAGTTGTGTTTAGGTTGTTCTACCTTTTGTTTTCGGTTGTTGAGTCATTTTGGCTGTGGTCAGTTGTAGGCTCAATACCCGGTTGAGAACCCTTTTCTCATCTCACTTTCAAAAAATCGTTTTGTGCTCAGAGTGCCGTGCCATTCTCCACATTTGTGCAAAACATAATTTGTTCTTTCATAAAACCGCAGGGTTCAACCCAGGTCATATGAGAACAGTAAAAACCAGGACCCATCTGAAGCTATGAAAGTTTCGGGCTGCAAAGCAAAAGAAAAAAGGGAAAATTTGGAGCGTCTGAGCTTGTTTCAACTTCTGCAAGTTCTGTCACTGCATCTCATATGTTTGGAATGAGCTGTGTACCGAATAAACCGAGTACTGTGTTATGAGCTATGTCTTCAGAGTGAGCAGTGTGTTGTTACGAGCCGTGTGTTCAAAATGACTAGAATACTGTGTTATGAGCTGTATGTTCAAAAGAAACAGAGTACAGTGTTACGGGCTATGTGTTCAGAATGGGCTGTGTGTTCAGAATGAACAGTGTGTTCAGAGTGAACAGAATACTGTGTTGATTATTTCAAAGCCAGAATGGCAATCAGATGTGCTCTTCCTGAGTACCATTCCCCGCAGGAGGCATCTTGGCTGTGTTTGCAATGAGTTCCTAGGGAAAGTTATGAATATGATCAGGACAAAAAACTGCATTTGTGGTTTCTACATGCAGATGTTGCTCCTTGTCAGCATTTCAGAACCTTTATACTGTGAGTTGAAGGTAAGTATTCGAAGAATACAAGAAGAGATCCCCGCCAGAGTAAAGCGGTTTACCGCCACTCACTCCATGAGGTGCTTTCTAAAGTGCCGCTTTGTCTGTTTATTGCATTCCCTAAACATCATGCTCTACATTGCTTGTAACATTTACTGTATCATCGCACTTATTGCGTTTATTTGCATCTTGTGTTATCTTGTATCATTTATCCTTTTACGTCGAGCTGCGTTTAGGATCGTTGTCCTCCGGGACTTTCTCAGGTTGCGCCGAGCACGCATCTGATAGTTTGTTGGACCTCCTCTCACGATTTCAGCGTGGTTTGAGCGTCCCGTTCCTTACGCGATTTCAGCGTGTTTGGAATTTATCTCAGGACGCGTGATGTGTTGGCCTAGGCGGGTTTTATCTCAGGTTGCGTTGTAGATGCGCTAGGCGGGTTGTGTTGGACCTCCTCTCACGATTTCAGCGTGGTTTGAGTGTCCCTTTCCTCACACGATTTCAGATACGTCCCTATGTTTCTCCTTTTCGAAACACCGGGATACGTCCCTATGTTTCTTCCTTTTTGATTTAGAGCATTTGGAATACGTTCCAATGCCTACGCTATTCTGAAACACCACAGCATGTTTGGAATTTGTCTCAGGTTATGTCGTGTACGCGCCTGGGCGGTTTGTTTTTGGACCTCCTCTCACGATTTTAGCGTGGTTTGAGTGTCCTTTTCCTCACACGATTTCAGCGTGTTTGGAATTTATCTCCGATTGTGTCGTGTACGCACCTGGGCAGTTTGTTTTCGGACCTACTCTCACGATCTTAGCGTGTTTTGAGTGTCCATTTCCTCACACGATTTCAGTGTGTTTGGAATTTATCCCAGGTTGCATCATGTACGCGCTTGGGCGTTTTGTTTTCAGGCCTCTTCTTACGATTTCAGTGTGGTTTGAGTGTTCCTTTCCTCACACGATTTCAGCGTGTTTGGAATTTATCCCAGGTTGCACCGTGTACGCGCTTAGGCGTTTTGTTTGCGGCCTCTTTTCACGATTTCAGCGTGGTTAGAGTGTCCCCTTCCTCACACGATTTCAGCGTGTTTGGAATTTATCTCCGGTTTCGTGGAACGCGCTCTTGATTGGTTTTCTTTGTTCTTTCTCCTCTAACGATTCCAGCGTGGTTGGAGTGCGTTACCTCATTTGCATCTATTGCTCTATCTGTTACATCCATTGCATCATATCTGTTTTATTCTGGTCTAGGAGACCTTAAATCCTCTAAAGGTGCAATTCCTTTGGTGTTTGTCGTGCCCGAACGACTTTCGTGGTCTGGTATAGCCACCTGCCTGTGTTTGTGGTGAGTTCCTAGGAGACCAACTGAGACGGTGGAAACTATAGTTCGAATGGCTCATGCCTAGAACGCAAAGGTTCGGGATTTCCAAGACTAAAGTCTGGTTTAAATACCCAGGGGTATATCCTCGGCTTGAAATCTGTATGGCAGCCCCATAGATTGAGATAGCATATGTATGCCCCTCAATTCTGGATGCTGAACCAACCTAGTCTGTCACCCTGTTGGAGAATAGGGACAGTTGCGACCATAGTCAGGGAGAAAAGTAGTACCTGCGGTTCAACCGAGAAGAAGGGGAAGGTCCCCAACAACATGAGGTAGGTCATTACCGATTGCCCCGGTAAGGTACCTTCACTTCCTGGCTATTACATTGCATAAATCTTGAATTATCAAACTGGCTTCGCGCAGCGTATAAGTCCAATTATCAAACCGGCTTCGTGCAGCGTATTAGTCCAATTATCAAATCGGCTTCGCGTAGCGTATAAGTCCAATTATCAAATCGGCTTCGCGTAGCGTATAAGTCCAATTATCAAAATCTTCCTGCATAACATTTTGCATTTTTGCCCCTGCCTGCGGGCACATCTCTTTGTTATCTCTCCTATTTGTCTAAGTCTTCGGCCTTGTCAAAAATGGGTCGTCTCTGGGCTTTGACATTCACTCCCGTCACGTATGACTTTCGAGTTCTGTCAAAGAGGGGCAACTGTAGACACCCAATTTTTGACCGACCTTAAGACACAGACGTCATCGATTGAGCGTTCGGTGATGGTGCTTGTTGTGCTCATTCTGAGGTTTCGGAGTTTCGGCTGAGAGTCTTACCCCTGGACCTCGGGACCCTTTTGTGCTTTGCTTCGGTTTGCAAACCAGGTCTTGTTTTGTCTTCCTGAAGGGAGGGAGAGGTCTCGTAGACCATCTCTCAGTGGCTGTAGGCTACTTTTCTCGTTTGGAGACCAGTTTTCGATTTTGGGAGCCGTCGGTTGTGCACCTCGGTTCGGGACTGCTTAACTTTCTTCGTTTGCTCCGATTTTTGGTACACACCTTGTTTCCTCTCCCTAGAGGGACACTGTGGCCGGGAGACCACCTTCGTGGTCGCACGCCACTTTCGATGCTTAACAGTCAGTTTTCGGGGCACTCAGCTACGCGTTTTGGCCCCTGAACCCTCGTTTTGCATTTGTCTTGGTTCATTTTTGCCATGGACCCTATTTTCATTGTTTGGAAGGTGGTACAAGGGTGGGAGACCACTTTTCTCTTCGTCGGCCGATTTTCTTGACAGGAAGCTGGTCTCCTTGGTTTTTGGGCCACATTTACTGGTCTCCCACCATACCAGTTGCTTGCATTTCATGTGGAGACCACCCTGGGAGGCTGCCGACCACTTGAACCTTTTGACCCTAGTCGGCCGACCAGGCAAAGTGGTCGGCCGACCACTTGAACTGGTCAGCCAGCTCCCATCAGTTCTGTCTCAGTGAGTTGATTCCAGCTGTGCCAACTGGGAGGCACAGACTGCATCCTCCATACACGTGTATAGAGGATGTTTGCCCTTGGTTTTAAGCTTCTAGGAGAAGCTTTAGTCCCTCTTGTCTATAAAGGAAGGGCTCCCCTTCCTTGTAGAAGGTTCAAAAAATTTTTCTTTTCTAAGGCATACAAGACTTCTCCCTCTATATCTCTACATCCAAGCTCAAAAAGTGCATTGGTTCTTGCACCTTTGCATACCATCTCCCAACCTAACCCCTCCACCATCACTCTAAGCATCTTGGAGGCCATTTTCAGAGGTTGAGAGGCTGTCTTTGTGGTCCAGAGGTTGCTGGTCCTTTTGTGCTACAAGGGTAACACACTTTCTCCCTTTTAAGGCTTTATTTTACTTCATCTTTTAGCTATACTTGCAAGCATATTTGAGCTTTGGTGTAAACTGAAAAAAGTCTTATTTTGAGGCCCTTAACATGTTTGTTTAAGATCATTTTTCCGTTGGGGGTCATCTACCCCCTTGCATGCTTCATTTTACCTTGTTTTGAGCCATGCCTTAGAGCATTTGTGTTGGCCTTTGTTTGGCCTTTTAGCCACTAAAATCCAGTGGATTTTCAG
>NW_021026954.1:668044-786606 GCF_004153795.1 Camellia sinensis | reverse complement strand
CCCCGAGAGAGATATGACAAGACAAAGTTCCAGACAGCTTTTACTGGGAAACGTGCCCCTCTCTGGGCTCATCAAATTACCTCACTCCTTTCCGGTTCAAAAAAAAAAATTACTCACTCCTTCACTTGTTTCTTTCATTTTTATTCTTGCTAGTTGCGGGGTTCAATTCAATAATTTCCCTTTCCCGCACCAAGACCAAAAAAACCAAAAATTTGCAAATCTCCACCTCACCAACCAAATCAAATAAACAAATTACATTCAAGTTTTTACATCACCACTAATAGCACAATAAAAATAATGTATAAAAATAAAAAAAATAAAAAAATTACAATTCCATAGAACCAAACATCAACAGGTCATTCAATGAACGGGACCACTGCCCACTAATTAGTGGAGCCACTAATGTAGTGCTCCCCAAGCATTTTTTCTCTTAAAATTATCGATCATTTGCACTTTTCTATTCTAAACTTCAAAATTCCAATAAGTTAATTTATCTCAAAATATTATTTATATTACACTTAACACCTTCATTAGAATTTTGTCAGAGATCACACAAACATCATAGTGTGTAAACAGACACAACCACTTTTGTGAGTTTTTTAGGATATTAATAGCCTTTTCCTCGTTGATCTCATTTTGCCTCTCTACTTAATGACAAATGGTTATCACCAAATTGTCTTTAAAAATTCAATAACTAAGTGTGCTGTGTGTTTCAAATGTAACCCTTTTTTTATATAAATCCCTAACAAAATCGTAACATGAAGTGTAACACGATAACATCTTTAAGTAGTTAATTGTTGAATTTTGAAATTGAGAGGACAAAACACAAACCGAGATCAGAGTTTTAAGGGGTTTATTTGTAATTTACTTAATTAATTTTAAAATCTTGTATTTTTTAATAATATGTTATCCCTTGCTTTAAAAAGTATAATCAAATTTTCATCAACCATTTCCTATTTAAAAATGAACATTAATACTGTGTTTCTGGTTGAGGAATTTTGGAAAAATGATTTTGGAAGGAATCAAATGAAAAAAAAGTATATGTAAATGTGAATAAACATACTTATATCTTTAACTTAATTTCATACACCTTTCTTCCTTTTTTTTTAAAAATTCCTCTTAAACGTCTTCTTAACCAAAGACGACTTCAGAGTGGAAATTGTTTCTTCAGACCTGTCAATTTGGTTTTTCCAACATGTTTGCAGTTAATTTTGTGCCATTTCGTCATGAGGATCTCAGCTGGACATTCATTGGTTTGGTGGAGTTTTACATCTTACATGTGGATATTGTAGATCAATTGTTCTGACATTTATCTTATTATGTGTATAATATATATGAGGAATACTATTGTACACTGCTTCAAATTTATAAAACTAAAAAATAAAAATTTAGCATAATTCTTATACTTTTTGAGTTCAATAGACTCAAAATATTATATACTATATTATATATATTTATAACCAAAACACACTAAGTCATAAATTAACGAACTCATGAATAATTACAACTAAAATAATTGTCATAACTAAAAAAAAAGAAAATTAGTCATCAACTAAATATAAAAATGCACATCAATAAGAGAGTAATATAAAATCACCATTTTTAAGAGAATGTGTATATTAGAATTTTCCTATATTATTTTAGTAAGTTTATTGGCAGACTTTGTTTGCATAATTTAAGTTTTGAATATTCACATTTATAGTCGCGTTTGGTTTACTTTCAAAAATTTACCTCTGTTTTTTAAATCATTATAACATGTTTAATAAACATTATTTTAAAAATACACGTTACAATTATTTTTCAAAACTCATCTTCACGCTCTTTTTTATTATTATTATCATTCATCAGATCAATCAATCACTATTTCCTTCACTTCCTCTTCTCCTTTCAACATTCTCTCATTCTACTTATATTCAATTAAATCAAATAAAAAGAAAAAGTACAAATCATCCTAAAAATTTATTTAAAACTCATAATTAACAAATTTTCTTTTAAATCGTAATTTAAAAAGTTCAAAATCTTAAAGTACAACTTCAACTCCAAATTATAATTTGAAAACACTACAATCAAAGCGCGACAAATTTTTATGTTTTCCAATTGGAGCTACCGAATGATGGGTCCAGTGCACATATGCAAAGAACTTTTGTTTGGTTAGTTTTAGAATCATAATTTGAATGCTGGAGGTTTGTACATTAACGTGTGGAGTTGTGAGTTAAGTTTTGAAATAATGAAATTTATTTAGAGTAAGCAGTTTTTGAATTTTGAATCTTTGAATGTTGAAAAAAGTTTGAATTATATTTTGAATTTTTTGGATTTAGTTTATTTTTTAATATTTAAAATCTTTAAGATAATTTCATATTGTTTTATTTTTAAATTATGATTATTTTTATTTGTAAATATTTTTTAATATTTTTATTTAAAATTTGATTTTATTTTTAAATATTTTACTTTTTTTTTAGATTTTTAAAACTCAAAAATAATACATATTTCTTTACACTCATAATCGTTAAACCAAACACCATAACTCGTAATACTTAATTCAAACAATTTTCAAAACTCATAACCAAACACATTAATTCAAAATTCAATTCAAAATTCTTTTGCCGCAAAACTACATAACCAGGAACTCTTTTTCAAAAATTCATAGAACAAAACATTTTCAAAACAATATTTTTTATTTTGTTCTGTGTAAAATATATTTTATTTTTTATTTTTTTTGAAAGAAAAATTTTTCAAACTACTTTTTCTATTTTTTTTGGAAAATAATTTTTTGTTATTTTTTTAAGTATTGACCAAATAATTTAAGAGAACCAAGCAGGTGACTTTTCTCATAAACTATTTAACTTTTGTCACAAAAAATATAATTTTTTTCTTCACAAAAAATATAACTTTTTGTTTCTCACAAAATGTATAACTTCTCTCATAAAAAGTATAACTTTAATTATACATAAATTTTAAATATATATCATAACTTCAAAATTCATAATTTTCATCACAAAAACCGTAACTTTATCTCACAAAATGCATAACTTCTATTATTACTTTTCCTACAATAACCTTCCCCTTTTCTGTTATTCATATTTTTTTCACTCATTTAAAGTGTGGTTAATCAAACTACAACAATAATAGAGACCACTAATTTTAGAGCTCTAAAAAGACCACTAATGACATGGTACTCAATAAAAAAAGAAAAAAAATACAACACCAAGGCCAAAACATCAAATCATTCCTGGTGGGACCCACTACCACATCATTAGTGATAACACTAATTAGTGCTCTCACTCATTTTCCATCAAACTATTGGCCATAATGTGTAATACAGTGAAACAGTTCTGCATTGGACAGCTTTGGTGGTTCACATTTTTTGAAGTGTGGACTTGTTGGGAAAATGAATTGTCCATAATAAGAAATTTCACAGTAGATCATCATATCTTGCAAATTATAACAATGTCAGAGTTCACAATTTTACACAAGCAACTTTTCCGTCACAGTTGTAAGTGTTGTAGTGCTTCTAAATAATTAATACTATTATGTTCATTACAAGTGTGAAAATTACAAGTTCCATTTTCAAAAAAATTATACTGTATATTCATTGAAAGTGTGAATATTCACACTTATAATTTTCGCGCTTACTATGAAAATTCACACTAATATATTATTTAATCATAAATAATCATAATTAGTGGGATTTTATGTTGCATCTATAAATAGTTATAATTAGTGAGATTTAATGTTGTAACTATTATGATGCAATATGAGTTGGAGGGTTTTTTGTTTTTTTTTTTTCATTCATTATGGTGAGAACCTTTTGGATAAATAGAAAATGAAGGGAAATTATATAGGATTTTTGGTGAAACAAATTCTAGTATAAAAGTTCCATGTATATGATTTTTGGTTAAAATTCCAAAAAATTAACACACCGTTCATTTTGTTTTATTAATAAAATTTTCAAAAACGGGTTTCATCTAAAAAGAAAATTTTCTAAAACTATGTTAAATAACTCACTTTTGTGTTCTCCATGGCAAGTATGCCCCATAAAACAAATGTTGTGACAAAAAAAGAGAGGATAAATTACATTAATACACCTTGAGATTTTACACTAATACATTAGTACCTCTGTAATTTTAGAAATTACATTCTCATCCCTAAAATTTATGGTTTCATTACAAACCCCCTTCCCTCCATTTGTTGATGGTTAAATCAACTAACTGAATTTGCATATATGAGCGTTCAATCTTTTCAAAATTTCATATTTATCCTTGTTATAACCCCTCTATATATTTTTTTAATCCTAAACCACAACTATAGAAACACCATCACCAATCTACACTCAATTAAAACTTCATGAAATACCTAGTGCGCACACTCTCTTATCCTCCCCTTCCCTATTATGTTCCACCTACACATTCCAAATTTAGTAGCACTTTTTATCAAACACTTGGTCTGCACATAGTTCATCCTACTTCTTGTACCAAGTATTGTGCATAAACATATTAGATTTCTAACCATTGTGGAACAATTGCCAAATGCCTTTGTTTCAACATCAGCCATTGTTGAGTTCTTTGTATAATTCAAACATGCGTATACCTTTTCATATATGCACTCCTAAGGACTAAAATGTTAGCAATAGTGTTGTGAGGGTTGTTGGAGGTTGGACCTTTGCTTGTTGTTTGTCCTCCCTCTCATTTCCCTTACTTGCCTTTATAGCCACTCATTTTGACCATTGTGTATACCCAAAACATACATACATATAACTTTCATATATACCTGTATATACTCTAATACTTCCCCTTATTACTCCTTCCTCACCCAATAGTAAAAGATGACCCGAGTTCATAACCATAACATTCTTTCATTTACGTACTATTATGTCACCAGTAACAACTACAAGCTATAAGACATGAGTGAGAGAGACAAAAAATAGTAAAAAATAAAGAAAGAGAGTTGTATTAAGCTATGTTAGCTGTATATATCTATATTACCATATTGTGTATTATCATATTGTGTTTTACCATACTTAGCTTCTCCTTCTCCTATATAAAGGAATCTTGTATTCACTCATATTTATTCATTGAAATATACAGAGTTATATTCTCTCTCTCTCTCTCTCTCTCTCTCTCTCTCTCATAGCATGGTATTAGAGCACATGTTTTGAACCTTGCTCCTTGGCTCTCCCACCGGCACTCTCAATCACCGGTAACTTTAATCTAATTGGTTGTTTCTCTGTTCTCTCACCAGTGGCCGTAATCACGAAAATATGGCTACCATCATATTCGTCTCTTCCAGACGATTCCGAAGCCATTAACCACGCCTCAAAAGAAAGCCAAACGTGTTCCCACGCTCTACTTCTTTCCAGGTATGTCGTTCAAGACACCACCAGTCGCGACATACGTTACCACATGCTAGTTTCCTGACGATCACATGTTATGCATCTATCATGCGTGCATACCTCTACTACAATCTTCGCTGACATCATCCCTAAGCATGTCCTTGATGTCAGCACCATCACTACAGTGCCCCACATGCCTCTGCCGTTATTATGTGTCGCGCATCGTCTTGCTAACGTGTGCCACGCACCTACTAATGTCAGCCCTACCCTATGTTGACATCATCTATACTTCCTAATTGGTTTAGGCTCTTTTTAGGCTGGTTCACTCATTTTTTGGGCTATTTTGGGCCAACTGAACCTGATTCCTTATTGTTATCAACTTTCCAGATTCACTGGTGCACTCAGTTTTACCTAGTTTTACTTTTACACCACCAGATCCTTTTTGTGAGTCATATTTTGCTCACTCCATAGATCGTTCAAGCAACTCTTCTCAGCACAGTGGTTCTTCTAGACCACCTACAACTTATGGTCGATATCACTCTTCGGCTTACTTTGCCTCAACTGCTGCTCATCACCAACCACATACTTAACATTCTTCAGGTCGCTCTTTTAGACCTTCACCAACCTACACTCTTCATGATATTGAAGCCATCGTAAAAATGGTTCTTTCTACTTCTACCACTACCTCTACCTCTGGTACACCCTCTACTGCTCTCTCAGTCACTCCAGGTACCTCTTCTTGGTATTTTGATTCAACTTGTTACAATCATATGACCTCTGACCCTACACTTTTTTCTTCTATTACATCTTCTTCTAGTTTACCTATTCTTCACACTGCTGATGACTCTCAAATGCATGTTAGTCATATAGGTCATATCTCTACTTCTAATATCTCTCTCCCTCACACTTATCTGATCTCCAACCTTACACTTAATTTTATCTCTATTGGTCAACTATGTAACCTTGGCTTCACTATTTTATTTTCTCCAACTGGTTGTATTGTGCAGAATCCGAAGACAAAATAGACTCTAGGGATAGGTCGTAGACATTGTCATTTGTATGAGCTTATCCATCTTCGCATTCCATCATCCAGTACTTCTCCTGTCCAGACTGCTGCTCTTACTACTACTAGCTCCCCTCTTGCTTTATGGCATTCTTGGTTAGGTCATGTGTCTTTTGGTCATTTACGATCTCTAGTTTCAAGTGGTCAATTAAGTCCTATTCCAAATAATAAAGTAGACTGTCTATCTTGTCAACTTGCAAAACAACCTGCTTTACCATTTCATACTAGTACCTCTATGTCTCATGCACCTTTTGATCTCATACATTCTGATGTTTGGGGGCCTTCACCTAATACCACTATGAGGGGATCTAATACTTTGTCATAGTTGTCAATGATTTCACTCATTTTACCTAGTTATTTCTTATGAAATCTCGCTCTGAGTTACACCAAATATACTATGATTTTTCATAAATGGTCAAAGCTCAGTTTTCTCCCGCCATCAAAATTTTTCATGTTGATAATGCCCAAAGAAACTCATTTTTTGAGATTCCTTCGTCAAAATAGTACACTTTCTCATTATTCTTATCCTGGTACCTCCCAACAAAATGGTTGTGCTGAGGGCAAATATTGCTATATCTTAGACACTGTCCGTGCTCTTTTAATATCTTCTTCTTATATTGAACATTTTTTGGGAAAAGTTGTTCTCACAGCCGTCTATGCTATCAACCGTGTCCCTTTCTTTACCATTAACAATCAAACCCCATATGAGTATCTGTATGGCACACTTCCTGCCTATACTGGTCTTCATGTGTTTGGATGTGCTTGTTTTGTTCTTTTTCAACCTCATGAGCTTACCAAATTAGAACCTCACGCTTGTTTGTGTTGTTTCTTGCAGTATGTGATTGAACATAAAGGTTATCATTGTTGGGATCCTTTTTCTCGTCACCTATGTGTCTCTCGTCATGTGGTATTTTGGGAATACAAGATGTTCTTTTCTATTATCTAAGTTTCATTTGTCCACTCCTCCTACTACATCATTTTTTGTAGATCTTTCTCTTCTGTTTGATGAGCTTGATACAAACACTACTTCTAATATGATGACTCCGGCCTATCTTGAGGATTTTGTTCCACCTTCTAGTCCTACTGCTCCACTCTCTGATCCGTAGCATGTTTCTGTTCTTGTTTCTATTCCTGCTCCTGCCCTACCACCTAGTCCTATCGTCATTCCCTCTTATAGTGAGCCTCATGCATCCTTTGATTCTACTATATCATTTTCTACACCAGAGGTACCTCTTCGTTATTCTACTTGGGTAACATAACCTTTTGTTCTTCTTTGTGATTTCATTGTTGGTTTTACTGTTTTTTCTTCTTATGAACCTATTTCCTATCGAGAGGCTTGTTCTAACCCTCTTTGGCAGCAAGCTATGACTAATGAATTGCAGGCTTTTTATAAATCACATACCTAGGATGTAGTTGACCTTCTACTTGGCAAGAGTGCTGTTAGTTGCAAATAAGTTTACAAGATCAAAACCCATTCTGATGGTTGCATTGAGTGTTACAAAGCTTGTCTTGTTGCTCAGGGGTTTACTCAAGAATATGAGATTGATTATGAAGAAACGTTTGCTCTTGTTACCCGTCTTATTTCAGTTCGCAGCCTCTTTGCCATTGCTGTTACTCTGCATTGGAGTCTTTTTCAGATGGATGCCAAGAATGCTTTTCTCAATGGTGATCTCACTGAGAAAGTTTATATACAACCTCCTCCTGGTTCCTTAGTTCCATCCACCAAAGTGTGCAAACTTCGCTGTGCTTTGTGTGGTTTGAAATAAGCTTATTGTGCCTAGTTTGCCAAGTTCAGTTCTACCATTCGTGACTTTGGCTTCTCCTCCAATGCCTATGATTTTGCTATGTTTATACGCAAGATAGAGCGATGTATTATTCTTCTTCTTGTCTATATGGATGATATGATCATCACTGGGGATGACACAATGGATATCTCTACTCTCAAATAGTTCATCGGTTGCCAGTTTAAGATGAAAGATTTGGGTTTGCTTAGCTACTTTTGGAAATTTCTCAAGATCCTTCTAGTTAATTTCTCACCCAGGCCAAGAATACCTCTGATCTCTTAGCTCGTACTGGTCTTACTAATTGCAAAACTACGCTTACTCCAGTTGATCCTTAGACTCATCTCACACCTCTTGATGGTCACTTATTATTTGATGCTACTTTATATCGTCAGCTAGTTGGCAGTCTTGTCTATCTCACGGTTACTCATTCAGACATTGCCTATGCTATCCACATTGTCAGTTAGTTCATGGTTGTTCCTCGCTCTCCGCACTATGATGCTCTGGTTCGCATTTTGAGCTATCTCAAAGAACTATGTTTCATGGTCTTCATTGCGCAACACACTCTTCTCTATAGCTACACGCCTTTCCTGATGCAAATTAGGGAGGGAATCCTATTGATCGCCGTTCAACTACAAGGTTCTAATTCTTCTTGGGTGACTCTCTCATTGCTTAGAGTAGTAAGAATCAAACTTTTATTGCTCGTTCTAGTACTGGGAGTTTCTCATCCTGTTGCCACTAACCTTTATTATGACAATCAGAGTGCTATTCAGATTACACATAACGATGTCTTCCATTGTCGCACCAATCATATTGAGATTGATTGTCACTTCATAGGGAAACATGTTACTAGTGGCACTGTTTGTCTTATCTTTGTTACCTCTGCTGATTAGGCAACCGACATCTTCACCAAGGCTCATTCTCCTGGACGCTTTTCTGACTTACTTTCCAAGCTCAAGTTGATATCTACATTATGACCTTGAGCTTGAGAGGGGAGAGCGAGTGTTAGCTGTATATATCTATATTACCATATTGTGCATTGCTATGTTGTGTTTTACAATACTTAGCTTCTCCTTCTCCTATATAAAAGAGTCTTGTATTTACTCATATTTATTCATTGAAATATATAAAGTTATAGTCCCTCTCTCTCTCTCTCTATATATATATATATATATTGTGAGATCACATATTTTTAATGTATTAATATTTTAGTGAGAGGTATTGGTGGTAGTTTTATAGTGAGATTCTTAGATGAGAATCTAACTTATTTTCTCTATTTATTTTATCTCTTTGTATCTCCACCTCATTATTATTCATCTCCTTTGTTTTCTAATTTTTGTTGTTATTCTTGGGTACCAAGTAAATTTTATTTTATTATTTTTTCATCATTTCCTTATCAAGTAATCTTTATTTTCTTTTAATTTCTTTAATCTTCATTTCTCTCCAAGTAAACACCTTTTCTTGCCCACTAAGTAAAGTTCTTTTTTCTTTTGCCCCAAGTCTTCCTTTTCTTTTGTCCCAAGTATCCCTATCTATAAATCGAGCTCACCTCTCAACTATTTCTATTATTCTTCTTCTTTCATCCTTTTGTTTTTGCTTCATCTCTCTCTCTCTCTCTCTCTCTCTCCATTTGTTATAGAGATTTTAAAGTTTATATTAAGAGTGTTTAGAGTGAGAGTAAGCATTTTCATATAGGAGGAGAGTTGTAGATTTTGTGAAACCTTACATACCTTATGGCTTAGAATTTGGAGATCCATGGAGCAATATCGAGATTCGAGTATTGGTGACGGAGGAGATTAATTTGAGGTTGATTTGATTTATTAACGGCCTAGAAGTTGGTGCATTACATTTATATATTCTCATAACAAGCTACATGCCTCATATTTTCCTCTTTGTTTGAATTTTCATCAAACGTTTAGTGGGACTACCAACGATTTCCGAACCATATCATAACCAATCTACTTGTTTCAAAAAGCTTCCTCTCTATTTTAACTCTAGGTTTGATGTGAAATGAACAATAGAGACAACTAGGTTCAATACAAAACGAGGGGTCGATGACTTGGTTTGACGAGCAACACCAATTTCAGAACCTCAATGGTCCAAATCCACTCAAGCACCCAATGGTGGTTGCATGAAAGTAGTGCCAACAATTTTGAGTTGCGGAGATGGGATGGTGGTTGCATGAAAATACAGATGGAGATGAGGTTGTTACACAGAGATGATGAGAGGTGAGATGTTGGTCATGCATGGTTCGAGGTAAACATGACTGGGAGGGGGGGTTGGTGGTACCATATCATTGGGCGTAAGGGCAGAGATGAAGGTGAAAGGGCATTAGGAAGAGCACAAATTTAGGGTTTGGTCAAGAATGATGGATTTGGGATAGTAAGGTAATTTGCCATAAATAAGAAAGGATATGTTAGTATTTTTACATTTTCTATGAATCTTGTTAAAAGATAATTTTGATAAGGGTCTAGTGTAATTTCTAAAAGTTAAGTGGAGAATCTATATTAATCATAAATCTCATGAGGTGTAGATGTAATTTATCCCAAAAATGTATGTACTTGATTGTGGACATTGCCAGCAAATATGGAAAAGGAAATGAATATGGATTAGGTGCATGGGACAAAATTTTGTCTGAACTTTCCATAGGGACTATTCGTGTTTAAACTCTCCATGATGGATGATCCAACCTCCCTCCCACCTTCATTAATGGTTACGTCGGGTGTGTCCCTGTCCATCCATGTCTTACCAATTGCAAAGTCGCAATCCTTCCCTGTGGGACGACACAATTAAATCTGGAGAAATCTGTAGAGTATTTTTTGAATTTACATATAATTATGTGGTAAAGAAATTGAATCTTATATAGTTAAGCGTGTAAAAAATTAAAAGTTGATACCTATTATATTATATTTTTATGAGTCAAATTTGGAGAAATTTCTTAGAAGTCTCAAACGTTTTCTTTAAATCGGCTATTGTGGTTTTATTGGCCTTTTTTCATATTTTTTATTGTCTTTATTAACCTTTTTTAAGAAAATAAAAAATAAAATACTTGATGCACATTGACCTCTTAATCAAGGGGGTTTCAAGGCAGCCCAATTATTAGACCAATTAGATAACTACCTAAGGTCTTATATTTAAGAAGGTGGTCAAAATTTTAAGTCTTTTAATAAAGAGATTTTTGATAACCTAATTCAATATTTAAAACTAATTGTATTAAATAAAAGTTAATTAAATCGGGTTAACAATCATAACTAGTATTAATTAGAAATTTAAGAACTCTTAAACTGTAGTCTAAAAATTAATTGAAAAAAATAATAATAAAATAAAATAGTTTGAAGCTTAATATTAATTAAATTTATAACTATTTATGTATAACTAACAACATATATCGTTATGACCTCACAACAAACCCTACCCCCTTCCCACCACCACTATCACCCACAGTACCACTGCTACCGTTACCGCCATTGCTACCACCAACACCTGCCACCATCACGACTACTGCTATTAGTGACGGAGCCTGGAATTCATCGCAAATGGACACAAATTATTGACTACAATGATTTTTTTCTCTCTCTCATAATAAAGAACAATAATATTTTACTAAAATTAACGGGTAAATTACAAATACACTTCTTGAGATTTGATAAAATACGAATCGCCCCTATATTTCTAAAAATTACATTCCACCCCATTAGGTTTCTAATTTCATAACAAATTGTCCATTTTATTAATAAATCATCAAATCAATTAACAGTTTTTAATGACGTTAGAAATATGTTTTAATTAATAATTCAGGTAATTTTATTATTGTGTAGGAGAACAATTATGAATTTTATTTTTTTAGTTAATTTTGTTAAATAAATTTTTTTAACAAGGGGGTGTTTGTAATTTTCCAAACTACAGGGGGCAATTTGTACTTTGAACAAATCTCAGGGGGTGTATTAGTAATTTATCCAAAATTTAAATATTAAGAGTCCATTAGGATAAATGTGAATTTTAAATTAAGGGATTTGAGGTTGAATTTTACAAAAATATTAGAGAGTAACTATTTTAGGTGGATTGGAAAATTATAAAAGACAAAAAGTCGAGATAGAAATGACATATTTTAGCAGGGAAATTCTATAAAACACACCACAAAAAAGGTTTTTATCGTATGCCGCAATTATAATCTTTATTGTATTTAGTTATGACATATTGTGGTATTGGTTATAACTTAATTATGATTTTTTGTGGTTATTATTTTGGTTATAACTGAAGAAGTATTTGTTTATGCATTAAGTGGTGTTTGGTTATGATAAATTCTCATGCTAGTTATGACCTATTGTGGTTGCTATTTTTGTGTTATGATCGAAGATGTGGTGTTTGATAACAAATTATAATAGTCATTTTAGTTATGACTGAAAGTGATTTAGGTTTCGTTTGGCAACATTACTTTTTAGCCTAAAAGTCAAAAAGTTACTAAAAAAATCAAAAAGTCAACAACCTATACAAAAAATTCAAAGATTCTATTTTCTCTCTACTTTTTGCACATATTTTCGTAAAAAACTAAAAAGTAATCCTAAATATACTAAATATTTTTACATCATATTTTAATCAAAAAGTCAAAAAATTACTAAAAAAGTCTGTTCCTAAACGAGGCCTTAGTTATAATACTTTATGATATCAATACCATAAAATGTCATAATTTCTATATGATACACCCCTTTTGGAGGGTGTGCATAATAGAAGGATCAATTTTAGTAGAATCCTTGTAATAAGAAGGAAAATCTTTAATACAGGGGTACTATTGATATTATTGAAATTTTATTGAAAAAATAAAAATTATAATCTATATACATAGGGGTACTACTATAATTATTAAAAGTTCGGTGGGGCTTGTGACACCCTAGTCACATGCTAGATCCGTTCATGACTACCACTACCACCGCCACCACTCTCCAACACTACTATACCACCATCTCTACTACCATTGCCATTGTTACCACTAGCACCGCCACCATTTCGCAACCACTACCACACCACCACTACATTCACCACCACCACCACCACTACCGCTTCTACTACCACTATTACTACTGCAACTCTCCTCCACCACCATTGCAACTATTGCCATAGCCACCATCATTACTACATCACTGCTACCATCACCATAACTAGCACCACCACCACAACATAAAAATTACAAGAGGAATTTAAAAATAATAAATTTCAAATTTCATTTTATATATATATCAAACAATCTGTTTAGTTTTTTTATCAAATAGTTTTTTAGCTAAAAAAATCCAACATTTAGTTTTCAGTACTTAATTTTCAGTTTTCAATTTTATCAAAACATCATGCAAGTTTGATAACCTAATTCAACACTTCAAACTAAATGTATTAAGTGAAAATCAATAAAACCCGTTTAATACCCATAATTAGTATCAATTAGAAATTTAAGTGACTTTTAAAATGTAAGTAATAAGAAAAAAAAAAAAAAAAAAATTACATAGTAGGAAACTTATTTATCACTAAATGAATTTATAAGTACTTATATAGAAGCTTTAACATACAACATTATGACCTTACTTCCGTCGCCACCGATCACTACAACTATTGCAATTGCCACCAGCCCTCCACTACCATTACTACTATCTTCACTACCATTGCCATCATCACCACAAGAATTTCACTACCACCACTACTAGATCGCCGTTGCCACTACCACTTATTGGTTACCACTACCTCAACTGTTCACCTCTACAATCATCGTCTACCATAACCACCACCATCATTGCACCACCGTTGCCACCATCACTTCCACACAACCTCTTTCTCTACTATATCACATCTATCCTCACCATAAATTACTAACATCATCACCATCACCTCATCATCACAATATACAAATTGAAAGAAAAAATTTAAGAATAAAAATTTAAAATTGCATCTTGTACATATCAAATAATTTTTTGGGGAAATTAAAAAAAAAACCTCCAATGTTTGAGCCTTCTAACAAAATAAATCTTGAGTTTTTAATTTTGTCAATATAAACCCAAAATTTTTTATTTGTTTTCAATCTAAACCATTGACTATTTTCATTTAGTAAAATCGATAGAAAAATAGATATTTTAGTCATTAAACTCAATAAAAAGTGTATTTTAGACATTTTATATATACTTAGATTGAGTTTAATGACTAAAATATTTTTTTTTCCCACCGGTTTTACTTGCTGAAAATAAGCGAATGGCTTAGATTAAAAAAAAATCAAAAGATTAATGTTTAAATTAATAAAATTGAAAACTCAGGATTTATTTTGTTATAAATCTCAAATATTAGGGTTTTTTTTTAATATTTATAATTGTCCCTAATTTTTTTTTTGTTCAACACCTTTTATCAGATAATTTTTTAATTTAAAAAATTCAACATTCAATTTTAATTTTATTGAAAATCACCTAATATACTATTTTATTTTCACATTAGCAAATTGTGTTATTTAATTGGGTCTAAAATAATGTAAGTCAGGCATCTAAAATAAATAAATAATTAAACCTTTTGTTTTGTTTTGTTTTGTTTTGTTTTTTTTTTTAAATCTTGTACGAAATTAAGCAAACAAAAAATGACCTATATGCTATAATCTTTCAAATAAAGAAACGAGAAATTATAAATAACTGAGACAGTTTTAAAATAATTATATTATAGATAAAAAAATTTTTTTGGTGCAACTCTGACACATAAGAAAGATTTGTGCCAAATACAACAAAGAACTTGTACCATACATATAAAAGACTTGCACTGCTATGAAAATAGAATTATTTCCATTGCTCCACTTAAAGCACAATTTTTTCGATAAAAAAAGCCTATATATATATTGTTTTGACTTTTGGATGTATGTAGCAAAATGAAGAATTTGTTAATGCTTCATGTGGATGTTGAATTTTGACCTCATAACAAAATTAGATCTCTTTGCCGAGATCTTAGGAACTTAGCCGTAGAGCACGCAGAAGAATAGAGAAACCCATCATCTGTACACAAGGAGAAAACAAACGCTGGTGGCTCGTCCATCTTGGGGTACTTCGACGATAAAGTCAATCAACTTGTTTTTCAAAGATAACAACTCGATCACAGTACTCACAAAGTAAAACGTACCTTAGAACCACGAGGTGTCTTACTTTTATAATGAATAGTGCCTCCGTCCCCTTAGAAGTCTCACTTCATAGGACTCTATCCTCTTCCAGGATATCTCTCATCCAAGACTCTTCTTATTTAGATTAGAATGAATTACCCTTAGAGTCTCATCTCTATCCAAACAGAGAGCCCAAAATAATCTAGGACTCATCTTCCGTCTGATTATCTCTGACTTTGATATGATCCCACCATACCTTAGCAACTCGGTTCATCTACGTGGCACCTCGACTAACAACCTCGACTATGTGGACAACCCTAAAAATATGTCCCCACAACTACCCTCTAGGTTCTATTACCTCAGTAACCTAAGGTGATGAAACCTATATCGTCTGACCTCCTAACATGTCGACTAAACAACATGATGGTGATACTCCTCTGATCGAGATTAGGGCTTGTCGGCTTCAAGAAACAGGGACTTAAGTGTCCACTCATCAAGAACCAAGAATCAAGAATCAAGAATCAAGAATCAAGATGATCCTTCACGTCTGAACTTAATCATCCCAACTGAGAGTACACTATTAGTCGAGGTTATCACCTGCTAGTTCAAGAATTCAAGATTCCAAGTCTGTTTGTGACGGCCTAAAAATCGGGAACATCAAGGAATATATTAACAAATAAACACATGGTTTATCTAAGGTTACAAGAGTGAGAAACGTCACTAATGAGTCCTTTAGTTAATAACCAAGTAAGATCCTAGGAAGGTCGAAGGAGTCAATATAGCCTCCTTTCAAAATCCAATCACCTTAGATAGCAAAGCAACACTTTTCATGTCTTAAATACAACAAGGGATTTATCACCTACAATCTCAAAACATGTTTACAAAACTAGTTTCTAATTCTCCTAGGGTAGTTGTACATCCTCAAATGCTTCAGCTTTGCCTTTGACTAGTCTAGTAGTCTTCAATACCTAGCATAAAATGCCATGAGCTTTGAATGCATAGTAAATGCACACACATACCATCCCTTTTTTTCCAATCCAATACACCATCACAATTATGATAAGCAAATAATGAAGCATGCTATTCAAGTCAATAACAAAGGATTACAAGATTAGATGTTAGTAATCTAGAAATCCCTCAAAGAGATTTCATCCTCCTAACTGGTAGAATTGGACACCGGACTATTCGGAATTGCCCCTTTTGCTACTTTGCAGAACTTACCACGAATGCTTGAACCGATTATACCGTGCAACGCCATCGGTGGACCTCAAAAGGGACGACTTCGAAAAAGGTGTTATCTTGCTGATTGTTCCATTTGGACCCAACCTTACCTCACCAAATTAATCATAGTAAAGAGTTTGAATATGTTCAGTCCATTCTAGGATTAATGTGATAATTGCTTGCGCAAGACTTAACCTTCAGTTAGGGAACACGTCCCATCAATCCATACTTAATACATTATCATCTCTTCATTATTCAAGTGATTGAAGACCCAATGCCACCCCAATTAAGTTTTCTGTTAAGTTAGTGTAGACACCCCATTTTTGACCGTCCTTAAGACTTGGACGTCATCATTTGAACACCCGATGATCATTATTGTTCGTGTTCGTTTTGAGTTCTCGAAAGTCTCGGCTGCACACCTTGTCTTAGGATCTCTCAACTTGACTGTTTTGTGCTTGGTTGTGGACCAAGGACTTGTTATTTTTGCACCTAAGGGTAGGAAGTGACCTGTTAGCCATCCCCTCAACCCACCGGCTATAGCTTGAGGCCACCGGCCTTATTTTCTTACCACCAGCCAAATGTATTGGTCGATCGGCACTGTATTTGGTCGGCGGGCCATTGTTTTGGTTGATTGGCCACTTTTTCTGGCCGAGGCCTTTTCTTCGCCTTTTTCAGGCATTGTGCATGCCAGCTGTGCCAGCTGGTGATTACAGATTCTGCCCTCCATACACGTGTATGGAGGGATTTCATCCTTACACTTAGCTTCTCTAAGAAGCTTAGAAGTTGATTTTCTATAAGATGAGGGCCTCTTCTCCCTTTCCAGAGGTTGAATAATCTGAGAGAGAAGATATATCACACTCTCTCTATATCTCCCCCTCTCTCTATATTTGTGTGTGTAATAGTGTTCTAAAGGGTGTTTTTGTTCATATTTTTGCACTAAGGCACCTAGTGTTACACTATCCTTTAGTTACTGAGGTGCTAAGGGGTTGATTTCAGAGTTTTTGAGTTGGTTTTGATTAGAAGGAGGTGCTGGAGTTGGTGTTCTTGAAGTGTTCTTCAAGGGTGAGAAATTACTCTTTTATTCTCCATTTTTGCTTAAGCTTTTAGCAATACTTGCACGCTATTTTAGGCTTAGTGTCCTACTAAAAAAGTTCTATATTTTGATGCTTGAGATGTTTCATTAAGGTCACTTTTGTGTTGGGGGCTGTCTACCCCCCCTTTAGGCCTTGTTTGGCCTCATTTTGTGCCTCTTCCTTTTGGCTTTGGAACCTTTCTTGTTTCAACCTTCTCACCACTGAAATCCAAAGGATTTTCAGTGGTGGAGAAGTGGTTTTGAGGTCTTTTATAGGGGAGGGACACCCCTCTCTCTTTATGTCTCATTTGCTTGCCTTAAGGGCTCATAATGGTAGCATATTTACTTAGTTTGTTTTAACTCCATTTTAGCAAGTATTTGGTGTTTTTTGGTCATGTTGTACCTCTGTTTCATGTTGGTTTGATGGCCTCATGCATACACCATACACTTGTCTTGCAATCCTCTCATTTGCCATAACATGTATCTTGCATTTGGACTATCATGCTTGCATATTTTGACTCAACCCAAAGGAACTTTTAGTCATATTTCAGCATGTTAAAGCTCTGTTTGGTGTCGTTTTTATCATATATGTCATGTTTTGTATAGCCTTTGTTCATCCTAGCTTGTTAGCTTTGAAGGCCTAAGTTGCATGATTACATTACTTGGCTCATTTTTACGATTTGGCATCATTTCACATGAGATTTCAGTCCATATAATGTAGCTATGCATCCACATTCATAACATTTTCCATGCATTAGAAGGTTTGTGTTTTATGCTTCAAGATTGGACCATTGTGCATGCCTCTATGCTTAGACCATTTAGATACCATCTAAGTGGGTTTTTGAGTTTGTTTCAACATGCCACTCTGTTTTCCATTACTTAAATCATGCCATGTTTGGTTGTGTTAGGCGTAGTATAACACCTTTTTGATAGCGTTGCATGCCCCATTGTTTTGGCCTTGTATTCTAGCTTGTTTTGGCTAGCTTTGAGCTCACTTTTGGTCTTGCTTGGACCTGCCTCGGGACTGTTTTAGGTCCCCTTGGCCCTTTGGGGCTTGCTTCACATAGCCATGGCTTGAGCTCCTTGGCTAGTCTCAAGTTTTAGGCTCCTTTGTATGCTTTACTTGCATGGCTTAGTTGATTTGGCATCATCCCTTGCATATTTTCAGAGCTTATCATGCTTGTTATTTGTCCATATTTGTCTCTTTTAAATGTGCTTAAGAGTCGACCCTTTTTTGTGCCTAAGTGTTGGACCTTTACATGTGCATGTTTGGGTGTGTTTTGTCCATCATTTCTTGGCACTTTGGCCACTGTTTTGGCATGGCTGAGGCCTGCCCATTTCAGTTTAAGTCCATTGAGCATGTTGGCTTTCATGATATTTGCATGCTTGTATTGTATCATGTTTGCATGTTTGGCATATCGCATGATATTTAGCTAATTGCATTACATAACATTGTTGCATACTTGGCGTGCCCATGTGACATTAGTTTAACTTGCATGCTTAGGTTGCATCGCATTTGGCATGCTTGCTACCTTAGTCTTGTGTGCATGCTTGAGTCCTATTGCATTTGGCATGCTTAGGTTGCATAACATTGCTTTTCCATGTTACATTGTATTTGGCATACATGCATTGCATTGTGTTTGGTTTCGGGTGTCAAACCAAACACGAGGAACGAGGAACGTTCGTACTTGAAGTGACGAAACGTCCCTCAATCCTTAGTCGCCAACGCTTTTGATCCAACATGATAGAGTGTGAGGAATTCATGTGTTTTGTTGCATTCACTCCACATTGATTTGCACACTTGGCACCTTTGGCCATCATGCATTGAAATACGTGATTGGTGGTCCGAGGGTTTAGAGTCATACTCCCTTGAGTTCATAGTATGATAGGGAGGGTGGTCGTGCACACATTGTCTTGTAAATGCCCTGCCATGCACTGTCTGTCCTTTGCTATAGCAAAAACAGAATTCTGTAGGAAGATATGGCCGGTCGGCCATATTCAGTGCCAGCCGGCTAACTTAACCTGGCCGAGAACTCCACTTTTGGTTGATGATCATTTTCTCATGGTCGGTGACTTCATCTCTTGGCCGGTGACCTCCCACAGTGCTCAGGGAGTGTTTCAGAAGCATCTTAAAGATTTTCACAATTTTCAGAGATGCAAAACAGTGCAAACAGAGGCAACATGTGGCATGGCAATGGGTTTCCGAGCGAGGTGATCGAGCATGCATCATTCAATCATTCCGAGGTGGAGCTGCGGCGGCCTCCTTATGTAATTAATTTGTTAATTAATTAAGGGTTTGTAATAATTAATTAGCTAGGATAGTTGATTAATCATTTAGTTTGTATTATTTATTCGGACCCTCCGTCGAGAGGGCGAATTTTGTAATAAGTGTGCATGAGTGTGTGACTGTCTTCCAACCCCGCGCCTTTCTCCCTTTTACTTACTTGATTTTGATGGTTAGTTCTAGGTTATGTTTTGATTAGCATTCCTATGCTCGCATGTCTGCATTCATTCATCTATCTTGCATGCACCGGGCTCGGCGTATCATACTA
The DNA here is from genome assembly GCF_004153795.1 of Camellia sinensis. Taxonomy (NCBI): domain Eukaryota; kingdom Viridiplantae; phylum Streptophyta; class Magnoliopsida; order Ericales; family Theaceae; genus Camellia; species Camellia sinensis. The sequence goes on along the minus strand of NW_021026954.1, from coordinate 766,480 downwards.
ACTGCATTGTATTTCAATTCCTATTTGAATTCATGTATCAAATGTAGCATTCACATGACATCTTAGAATAGCCAAGCCTATTTCTAGTTGCATTTTGCATGTGTTGCATTAGCCATCTTAAAATGAACTAGGATCATACATTGATTACTAACTAGCTTCTATTTTGGCTCGGAGTACTCAGTGAGTGTTTATGCTTTAGTATCCTTGCATGTGTGTGAGTGTTGCCATGATAGCATGCTTGCCATGAGGCTATTTGCTTAATTGATATAACTGCCTGAATGCCTATGGGTGAATGTTAGATTGCTTGAATTGGAACAATTCATCAAATGCGAGTTTTTAAGCCCACTTTGCGGAGTGGCAAAATCAAGTTTTCTAAGCCCACTTGAGGGTGGCAAATCCACGTCTTAGCCTACTTGCGAGTAGCAACTTCAAAACCATTTTCAAACAAACATGAAATGTTTTGTTCCAACTTAGGCGATCTAGTCTATACTTGTGTATTGTGTGCATCACATAGTAATTCTAGCTAATAAACTGGAATAAGAATATATGTGTTTTCAAAAACAAAATATCATGCTTAGTAAAGGCCGATCTTTGATCGGGTGAGCGGGAGTGCTCATAGACTGTGATAGCCCTGTTCCGTAATATGTTAATTGGTCCGTAATAAGTGTATGATTATGCATTTAATATGATTTTGTGAGCCATTATGTGAAGATATGTGGTTTTGAATTTCTATCTGTTCACTGTAGGAATATCTATTTGATTATTTGCTTTGGGAATTAAATTGAAAGCCTTATCGGCCACAGAACCTGAAATTGATCGCGCCATTGTGATTAGCGTAATTTTTAGAGCCTACGGTGAAATTTGATTGGAAATTGATTCAGATCAGAATTAATTGATTTAATTGATGAATTAGTGCCCAATTATTTATTATTATTAAATTGGAATTAGTAGGGTTTGTTGTATTAAGGCATTACACCCTCTATTCTCTCTCTATAACTTCATTTGGCTGATTTAAACTCAAAAATAGAGAGTGGGCCGGCTATAGAGAGAGGGAGGGAGAGAATTGTGTGATCTTGGCTCAAGGTTTGGGGAATTTGAAGATTAAACTCAAGAAATTGCTATAGTTTGGAAGATTGAACTCTTAGGTAAGTGAATTCATGAGTTTAATGTTGCAAATTGTGAAATCAAGTTTGATTAATGGGCAAGAACATGAATTAGTTTGATTATATGGAAATTGAGTTGGTTTTGTTGTATTTGAAGTCATTGGAGGCATGTATGTAGGAAATTGCTATAAATTTCCATGTTTAAGCATGAATTGTGTAATCCATGATGAATCTTGCTTGAAATCCATATATTTGATCACCTCTTCACCAATTAAGTTGAGGATATTGTGTATATTTGACATGCAAGTGCAAATCATGGGAGCTTGGGTCTTACATGTGTTAATTTTAGTGTGTTGGTGATGAGTTTAAGTCAATTTGGGACATGCATGTATTTGATTTGTGAAATTGAGTTCCATTATGTTGTAATTTGGTGTTGGTACCATGTTGGTATATGATTATGTGAAGTTTGGGCCAAAAGCATGCATTTAGAGCCATTGAATGTCGAATTGGAGCTCAAGAACATGTTCTGGAAAACCCAGAAAATTTGATGTCCGCTCGAGCGGGGAAACCGCCGCTCGAGCGTGAATTTCGTGCTCCCAGTATTTTTGCAGACTTGGATGTCCACTCGAGCGGGTAAGTTCACGCTCAAGCGGGGAACTTTATAGACAGACCTTCAGCTCGAGCGCCAAACTTCACGCTCGAGCTTAATTTTGATGCATCCAGCACTTTTTGCAGATATGGTGTCCGCTCGAGCGGGGTAATTTCACGCTCGAGCGGGGAGCCATATAGTGAGGCCTTCCGCTCGAGCGCCAGAGTTCGAGATCGAGCGTAAATTTGACATATCCAGTACTTTTGCAGGCCTCAAGGGTACGCTCGAGCGGGGAAGTCCACGCTCGAGCGGGGACCCTATTTTCTGAAATTTTGAAAAGACATTTTGTGTTTCATTTTCTGTTCTCTTTCACTTCCAAGTACTCTTAGGCATGCATTGAACATTGTAATTGAGTTAAAGAGATAAGAATGAAGCCTAAAGAGGAAAATGTGAATTTAGAATGGATCGAATTGTTTGTGACCCTTTTGTGTTCTTGGAATGTGTAGGGTTGAGCTCCAGGGTAAACCAACCAACTGATCACTGTGAGTAATATCTTAACAGAGATATCTGAAATGTGTTGTTGTCCAATTGCTTACTTCTATGTAAGTTTTATAAGTTCATTGATTCGATTGGTGGACAATGTTTGCTATACCAAATGAGTGGGCCAGAGGCCGTTTTGACATGAATGGATGGGCCGAAAGCCGTTTTGACATGAATGGATGGGCCAAAGGCCATTTTGACATGAATGGATGGGCCAAAGGCCGTTTCGACACAAATGAAAGTTTGGATGGGCCAAAGGCCAGTTTGTCATCTGAATGGGCCAAAGGCCGTTTTGACATGAATGGATGGGCCAAAGGCCATTTCGACACAAATGAAAGTTTGGATGGGCCAAAGGCCAGTTTGTCATCTGAATGGGCCAAAGGCCGTTTTGACACAAATGAAAGTTTAAATGGACCAAAGGCCAGTTTGTTCGGAACCGCGGTCACTTGACCTAAATTGTGTATATATGTTAAATAGAAATATGAATTGGGCCTATGGCCGTTTGAAGCATGTTGTTCTACATATCGTTTGTATAACTTCCGTATTTGATATTATTCACTGGGCTATCGCTCACGCTCATTCATGTGTTTGTAGGTGAGCCCAGAGAAGTCCAAACCCAGGCCCAGTGAAGTCTATGTGGAACAACAGAGGTTTTAAGAGAGTCAGCCCTTGCGTCTTACGCACGAGACCATCTTCGCCCTTTTATTATGTATTCATATTTTGTCATGTTGGCGAAGACTTCGCATATGTTGTATTTAGTCGTGATGGGTTGACTTAGACTTATATGATCCTGTATGTACAGAACCTTATATAGTACATATTTCGCTGTGAGTTATTAACATGCTTGGATGGTTTGTTATGATGTGTCATGTAAGCACAGCCCTATGGACAAAGTTTTAATTGCTTCCATTTGGCCCCCGTTAACTATGTTAAAATACGTTTACTTTGGTTTGAGGCCGTAGGTAATCTCATGATTATTGGCCGGTTATGTCCTTAACCCACGGGGGCGGGTTCGGGTCATGACCGAGTGGTATCAAAGCATGAGTTAATAACTCACACACTTGTCCAAATGAGCAATAAGTGTCTAGAAAAGATCTAGGATGCATTCATGTGATAGGTCTGAATTTGGAAGCATCAATTATATGCTTAAATGTTTTGATATGAACAACTATGCGTTATAAGTTATGATTGGCTTGCATTGCAAATTATTTAAATATGTATGCTCTTTAATATATGCATACTTGTGAATCTTTTGTATGAAGTATAATGTAAGTTTAATAAGATAGTGAGAATAAGAGGTGATGAGATAGAGGAATCCTCTACTGCCAGAATAGACAAATGGAAAGACTGATACAGAAAATGGCAGAAGTTTTGAGACAGCAATAGGAGTGGCAACAACAGTGGCAGCAACCACACCCGCCACCTCTACCTCCGGCACCACCCGTACCAGATAATCAGAATGATGATCGGATAATAGCTCTCACCAAAGAATTCAAGAAGATGAAACCACCACAGTTCCATGGTGGATTAGATCCGTTGAAAGCCGAGGCATGGGTTCTCGACATTGAGAAATTGTTTGAAGTGTTCCCTTGCTCGGAGACACAGAAATGCTTCTAGCCACTTTTATGCTAGAAGACGAGGCAAGAAGATGGTGGATGTTAATGCGAGAAAATCACAAGAATGTTGACTGGGTGAAATTTTTGGAAATTTTCTACGACAAGTACTTCCCACAATGTGTTCAGGATAGGAAAGTAGCAGAGTTCATGGAACTAAGGCAAGACAGTATGACTGTAGTTGAGTATGAGACCAAATTCACTGAATTGGCCAGGTTTGCACCTCATGTGATTAATACCGATTACAAGAAAGCGAGACATTTTGAAGATGGGCTTCGAAGTGACATTTTAGAGAGGGTGAATGTCTTGAAGCTGGAAACCTACATTGGGGTGCTAGACAGGGCTATCATATCAGAGGCTAACATAGCTAGACAGACTAAGTCAACAACTGACTGGAAAAGTAACAAAAGGCAAGGCTTCTTCTCAAAGAAGAGATTTTCAAAAAAAGCAAAATACGGGCTCCTCAAATACATCAAATTCTTCCTGAGACACAGCTCCCATGTGCAATATTTGTAGCAGAAAGCACCGTGGAGTTTGTTACTGTGTGTCAGGAGCCTGTTTCAAATGTGGGAAACAAGGGCATATGGCCCGAGATTGTAATCCGAATGGTGGAAAGATAGCTGCTAGTTCCACTACATCGATCCCAAAACCGGGAAATACTCTGAGATCTGCTACCACCGGGGATACCGTGAGACAGGGGAGAGTTTTTGTGCTTGTTCCGGGCGATACACGGAATGCCAACACAGTTGTCTTAGGTACTATCTCTATATGTAATCAGGATGCTTTTGTGTTAATTGACTCTGGATCCACACACTCTTTTGTGACACATGCATTTGCATCTAGAGTGAATAGACCCTTAGAATTACTGCCATATCTGCTATGTGTGTCTGCTCCATCTGGGGAATCTGTATTGTGTGAATCTATATATTGGTTTTGTGATATGCGTGTTGAGGATGCTATCCTATATGTGGATTTTTTGCCCTTGAATTTTAGAGATTTTGATGTAATTTTGGGCATGGATTGGTTGACCAAATATTGTGCCACCATTGATTGTGTGACAAAATGGGTTGTGTTTAAACCACCAGAACAGAAAGAGATTGTGTTTGTGGGTAATGGAGTAGTGCCTCTACCTTATGTGATATCTGCAATGAAAGCATGTAAACTGATCAGAAAAGGGTGCCAGGGTTATTTGTGCTATGTGTTGTCTGAACAAACTGTGAATGTTGAATTGAATGACATCCCTATTGTTAGAAAATTTCCAGATGTGTTTCCAAATGAATTACTAGGGGAATTAGTAGACAGGGAGATAGAGTTCACTATTGAAACTGTGCCAGGCACCTAGCCCATTTCTAAAACTCCCTACAGAATGGCCACTGCCGAAATGAAAGAATTGAAAGAACAGTTGCAAGACCTGCTTGACAAGGGGTTTATTCGACCTAGCACTTCGCCTTGGGGTGCACCAGTATTGTTTGTGAAAAAGAAGGATGGAACTTTGCGTTTGTGCATCGATTATCGGGAATTGAATAAGGTAACAATAAAGAACAAATATCCCCTACCCCATATTGATGACTTATTTGACCAGTTGCAGGGATCACAAGTGTTTTCTAAAATTGATTTGAGATCTGGGTATCATCAGCTGAAAGTTAAGGCAGAAGATGTTGAGAAAACCGCATTCAGAACGAGGTATGGACATTTTGAGTTTCTTGTTTTGCCATTTGGAGTGACTAATGCTCCGGCAGCATTTATGGACTTAATAAACCGAATCTTTAAAACCTACCTTGATGAATTTGTTGTGGTTTTTATTGACGACATTTTGATATATTCCAAAGATAGACTTGAGCATGAACATCATTTGAGAATTGTCTTACAAATACTTCGGGAAAGGAAATTATTTGCTAAACTAAAGAAATGTGAGTTTTGGTTGGATGAAGTTATTTTCTTAGGGCATGTGATCAACAAGGGATGAATTTCAGAGGACCCACAGAAAATAGAGACAATTGTGAGTTGGCCTACACCGACAAATGTGGTAGAAGTCTGCAGCTTCATGGGCTTGGCCGGGTACTACAGGAGGTTTGTGAAGAACTTTTCGAAATTAGCTGTGCCTCTTACCCAATTGACACGAAAAGGGCAACCGTTTGAATGGAACAACGAAAGAGAAGCTGCTTTTCATGAATTGAAAACAAGATTGACCACTGCACCAATTTTGACACTACCTTCAGGTACGGGGAATTTTGTAATTTTCAGTGATGCGTTTTATAAAGGTTTGGGTTGTGTATTAATGCAAAGCGGAAAGGTTATTGCTCGCCTCCCGACAGTTGAGGCCACACGAGAAGAATTATCCAACACATGACCTAGAATTGGCCGCAGTTGTTTTTGCTTTGAAAATCTGGCGGCATTATCTGTATGGAGCAAAGTGTGAAGTCTACACGGATCACAAAAGTCTGAAATACTTCTTCACGTAGAAGGAGTTGAATATGCGACAGAGGAGATGGCTAGAACTGATAAAGGATTATGATTTAGAGATTCAGTATCACCCCGGGAAAGCTAACACAGTTACTGATGCCTTGAGCAGAAAATCAATGGGGAGTATGGCTTGTTTGCTTACTGAACAGAAAGAAATCTTGCAAGATTTTGAGAAGTCTGAAATTGAAGTGGTAATGTGTGAACAAGGCGGATTGATAGCCGCTATTACAGCCAAGCCGGCAATCATTGATGAAATCAAGCTGAAACAGAAAGAGGATGAATTCCTCAAGAAAGTGATTGATGAATTTGAGACAAGTCCGAAGGCAAAGTTCAGTATTGAAAATGAAGTGCTGAAATTTTGGAACAGAATGTGTGTCCCAAATATTCCGGAACTAAAGAAGAGGGTTTTAGATGAAGCCTGCAGATCCGTATTTGCTATGCATCCGAGTAATAATAAAATGTATCGGGATTTGAAACAAACCTATTGGTGGCCTAAAATGAAGAAAGAAATTGCAGAATATGTGTCCAAGTGTCTTCAATGTTAGCAAGTTAAAGCTGAACATCAGAAACCAGGCAGTCTACTTCAACCTCTCCCTATTCCTGAATGGAAGTGGGAGCATGTGACTATGGATTTCGTTGTTGGCCTACCTCGGACTTCTCGAGGTATGGATTCTATTTGGGTTGTAGTTGATAGACTAACTAAATCTGCACATTTTCTACCGGTTAGAACCACGTTTAATGCTTATAGACTGGCTACCATTTATGTTGATGAGATTGTCCGTTTACACGGAGTTCCGATATCCATTGTGTCGGATAGAGATCCGAAATTTGTATCTAGATTGTGGAAGGGTTTGCAGGAAGCTATGGGGACAAAACTAAGGTTTAGTACCGCATTCCACCCACAGACCGATGGGCAATCAGAACGAACAATACAGACTTTGGAAGATATGCTTCTGATGTGTGCTTTGGACTTTCAGGGGAGTTAGGAAGATTATTTGCCACTTATAGAGTTTGCATACAATAACAGCTTCCACTCCAGCATCGGTATGGCACCATACGAGGCTTTGTATGGTAGAAGGTGTAGATCACCTATTTGTTGGACAGAAGTCGGGGATAGAGCTTTACTTGGGCTTGAAATTGTGCAAGACACTTCTGAGAAAATCAAGATCATTTGGCAAAGGCTCAAAACAGCTCAGGACCGACAAAAGAATTATGCAGATGTTCGGAGAAGACCTCTTGAGTATGAGGTTGGTGACCATGTGTTCATCCGTGTATCTCCGATGAAAGGCCAAGTCAGGTTTGGAAAGAAGGGCAAGTTGTCACCCCGTTACATTGGGCCGTTTCAGATTTTGGAAAGGCTTGGTCCAGTTGCCTATAGAGTTGCTTTGCCACCGGGATTCGAACAAATCCATAATGTGTTTCACGTGTCGATGTTGAGGGGTTACCTCCGAGACCCGTTTCATGTGATTGATTATCACCGGGTAGCTATAGATGAAAATATAGAATACGCTGAATGACTGGAACGAATTGTTGATCTGTAAGTGAAACAATTGATAAGCAAGTCCATCCCAATGGTGAAAGTGGAATGGAAAGAACATTATGGGACAGATGCTACATGGGAAAAAGAGAAGGAAATGCGACTACGCGATCCACATTTGTTTCTCGACGAAGGTAAAATAAGTTTGGAGGACCAAACTTTCTAAAGGGGGGAAGACTGTGATATCCCTGTTCCTTAATATGTTAATTGGTCCTTAATAAGAGCATGATTATGTGTTTAATATGATTTTGTGATCCATTATGTGAAAATATATGGTTTTGAATTTCTATCTGTTCACCGTAGGAATATCTGTTTGATTGTCTGCTTTGGAAATTAAATTGAAGGCCTTATTGGCCACAGAACCTGAAATTGATCGCACCATTGTGATTAGTGTAATTTTTAGAGCCCACGGTGAAATTTGATTGGAAATTGATTCAGATCAGAATTAATTGATTTAATTGATGAATTAGTGCCAAATTATTTATTATTATTAAATTGAAATTAGTGGGGTTTGTTGTATTAAGGCACTACACCCTTTATTCTCTCTCTATAACTTCATTTGGCTGATTTGAACTCAAAAATAGAGAGAGGGCCGGCTATAGAGAGAGAGAGAGGGAGAGAATTGTGTGATCTTGGCTTAAGGTTTGAGGAATTTGAAGATTAAACTCAAGAAATTGCTATAGTTTGGAATATTGATGTGATACCCCTGTTCCGTAATATGCTAAATTGGTCCTTAATTTGAATATGATTATGTGTTCAACATGATTTTATGTGCCATTATGTGAATATATGTGATTTTGCAATTCTATCTGTTCACTGTAGGAATATCTGTTTGAGTAAACTACTTTGGGAATTAAATTGAGGGCCCTATCGGCCACAGAACCCGAAATTGATTACGCCATTCTGATTGACATAATTTTTAGAGCCTACGGTGAAATTTAATTGAAAATTGATTCGGGTTAGATTAAACCGATTAAATTGATGAATTAAAGCCCAACTACTTTATTATTATTATCTTGGCTTTAGTGGGTTTTGTTGTCAAGCTTTAAACACTCAATCTCTCTCTCCCTAGCCTCATTTTTGACTGATAATAAACTCAAAGAAGAGAAGAGAGGGTCAGTTGGAAGAAGAGAGAATAGGAGATTGAGGGTTGGCTTAAAGCTTGGAAATTTTGAAGGTTGAGCTCAAGAATTGCCATAGATTGTGAAGATTAAACTCCTTGGTGAGTAATTCATGCATTTTTAGTCATCATCTTGTAAATTCAAGTTTAATAGATGGCCAAGGGCATGAATTAGTTTGAATGTGAAGGGATTGCGTTGTATATGTTGAATTTCAAGCTAATAGAAGCATGCATGTAAAGAATTGTTGTAGATTTCCATGTTTGAGCTTACTTTGTGCAATCTATATTGAAGTTTGAATGAAATCCATGGGTGTGACCACTTCTTCACCAAATAAGTTGTGAATAATGTGTATTTCTTACATGCAAGAGTAGATCATGAAAGAGCAAGCTTTGCATGTTGAAACTTGATATGTTGGTGATGAATTTGGATTAATTTGAGGCATGAATGTAAATGACATAAGAAATTGAGCTTCCTAATGTTATAATTTTGTATTGGTAGCATGTTAGCATGAGTAAATGTGAATTTTGAGCCATAACATGCATAAATTGTGGGTTGAAAGTCGAGGTGAAGCTCAAGAACTTAATCTGGAATTTCCAGAATTTTGACTTCTGCTCGAGCGAGGGAAGGGCTGCTCGAGCGGATAAATCGTGCTCCCAGCACTTTTTGCAGAGTTGGATGTCCGCTCGAGCGGGATATCTCACGCTCGAGCGGGGAGTTTTGCAGACAGGCATTCCGCTCGAGCGTTCTATTCCACGCCCGAGCGTATTTTTCATGCAACCAGTACTTTTGCAGGCCTTAACGGTTCGCTCGAGCGGGGACCCTGTTCTCTAAAATTTTATATACTCATTCTGTGTTTTGTTTTCCGTTCTCTTCCACTTGTAAGCACTCTTAGGCATGTGTTAAGTATTGTAAATGAGTTAATGAGATAATAATAAAGCCTAAAGAGGAATATGTGAATTAAAGAACGGGTTGAATTGATAATGACCCTTTTGTGTTCATGGAATGTGTAGGGTCAAGCTCCAGGGCGAATCCACAAGCTGATCACTGTGAGTAATATCGATATTCGAATAATTGTGAATGTCCAATTGTTTATTCCCTTATAAGCTTTATGATTTGCTGATTGGGATTGTGGACAAAAGTCTGACATGAAAATTATTGGACCTAAGGTTGTTTTGATAGAAATGAATGGACCAGAGGTCGTTTTGACATAAATGAACGGACCAAAGGTCGTTTTGATGGTAATGAATGGACCGGAGGTCGTTTTGATAGAAATGACTGGACCGAAGGTCGTTTTGATATACATGAACGGACCGAAGGCCGTTATGACATATATGGATGGACCAAAGGTCGTTTTGACATGAATGAGTGGGCCGAAGGCCGTTTTGACACGAATGAGTGGGCCGAAGGCCGTTTTGCCACAAATATATGGGCCGAAGGCCGTTATGACATAAATGGATGGGCCGAAGGCCGTTTTAACATAAATGAATGGGCCAAAGGCCAGTATGTTTGGAACTACAGTCACTTGATCTAAACCTTGCATAAATGTACGTATGTTAAGTAGGAATATAAATTGGGCCCAAGGCCGTTTGGAGTATGTTGTCTTACATATTGTTTATATGACTTCTGTATTTGATATCATTCACTGGGCTATCGCTCACGCTCATTCATGTGTTTGTAGGTGAGCCGAGGGAAGTCCAAACCCAGCCCCAGTGAAGTCTGCCAGGAACAACATGAGTTTTGAGAAAGTCAGCCTTGTGTCTTACGCACGAGACCTATCCTTGCCATTTTGTTATGTAACTATATTTTGTCTTGCTGGCAAGGACTTTATGTATATTTGTAAATAGTCAATCATGGGTTGACTTAGTTGGATGATCCTGTCTGTAAAGAATTTTATGGCACTGTACTTTTGATGTGGGTTATTAATGTATACGAGTATGGTTTGTTTTGAAGTGCATATAAGCACGGCTCTATGGACAAAGTTTTTGATTATTGCTTCCGTTTGGCCCCTTTACTCTGTTGGTTTATATCTATTTTGGTTTGAGGCCGTAGGTAATCTCAGGATTACTGCCCCGTTACGTCCTTAACCCATAGGGGCGGGTTCGGGTCGTGACAATTGAACTCTTAGGTAAGTGAATTCATGAGTTTAATGTTGCAAATTGTGAAATCAAGTTTGATTAATGGGCAAGAACATGAATTAGTTTGATTATATGGAAATTGAGTTGGTTTTGTTGTATTTGAAGTCATTGGAGGCATGCATGTAGGAAATTGCTATAAATTTCCATGTTTAAGCATGAGTTGTGTAATCCATGATGAATCTTGTTTGAAATCCATATATTTGATCACCTCTTCACCAATTAAGTTGAGGATATTGTGTATATTTGACATGCAAGTGCAAATCATGGGAGCTTGGGTCTTGCATATTTAATTTTAGTGTGTTGGTGATGAGTTTAAGTCAATTTGGGACGTGCATGTGTTTGATTTGTGAAATTGAGCTCCATTATGTTGTAATTTGGTTTTGGTACCATGTTGGTATATGATTATGTGAAGTTTGGGCCAAAAGCATGCATTTAGAGCCAATGAATGTCGAATTGGAGCTCAAGAACATGTTCTGGAAAACCCAAAAAATTTGATGTCCGCTCGAGCAGGGAAACCGCCGCTCGAGCGTGGAAACCGCCGCTCTAGCGTGAATTTCGTGCTCCCAGTATTTTTGCAAACTTGGATGTCCGCTCGAGCGGGTAAGTTCATGCTCGAGCGGGGAACTTTATAAACAGACCTTCAGCTCGAGCGCCAGACTTCACGCTCGAGCTTAATTTTGATGCATCTAGCACTTTTTGCAGACATGGTGTCCGCTCGAGCGGGGTAATTTCACGCTCGAGCGGGGAGCCATATAGTGAGGCCTTCCGCTCGAGCGCCAGAGTTTGAGATCGAGTGTAAATTTGATATATCCAGTACTTTTGTAGGCCTCAAGGGTACGCTCGAGCAGGGAAGTCCACGCTCGAGCGGGGGCCTTGTTTTCTGAAATTTTGAAAAGACATTTTGTGTTTCATTTTCTGTTCTCTTTCATTTGCAAGTACTCTTAGGCATGCATTGAGCATTGTAATTGAGTTAAAGAGATATGAATGAAGCCTAAAGAGGAAAATGTGAATTTAGAATGGATCGAATTGTTTGTGACCCTTTTGTGTTCTTGGAATGCGTAGGGTCGAGCTCCAGGGCAAACCAACCAACCGATCACTGTGAGTAATATCTTAACAGAGATATCTGAAATGTGTTGTTGTCCAATTGCTTACTTCTATGTAAGTTTTATAAGTTCATTGATTCGATTGGTGGACAATGTTTTCTATACCAAATGAGTGGGCCAGAGGCCGTTTTGACATGAATGGATGGGCCGAAAGCCGTTTTGACATGAATGGATGGGCCAAAGGCCATTTTGACATGAATGGATGGGCCAAAGGCCGTTTTGACATGAGTGAATGGGCCGAAGGCCATTTTGACATGAATGGATGGGCCAAAGGCCGTTTCGACACAAATGAAAGTTTGGATGGGCCAAAGGCCAGTTTGTCATCTGAATGGGCCAGAGGCCGTTTTGACATGAATGGATGGGCCAAAGGCCGTTTCGACACAAATGAAATTTTGGATGGGCCAAAGGCCAGTTTGTCATCTGAATGGGCCAAAGGCCGTTTTGACACAAATGAAAGTTTAAATGGGCCAAAGGCCAGTTTGTTCAAAACCGTGGTCACTTGACCTAAATTGTGTATATATGTTAAATAGAAATATGAATTGGGCCCAAGGCCATTTGAAGCATGTTGTTCTACATATCGTTTGTATAACTTCCGTATTTGATATTATTCACTAGGCTATCGCTCATGCTCATTCATGTGTTTGTAGGTGAGCCCAGAGAAGTCCAAACACAGCCCCAGTGAAGTCTATGTGGAACAACAAAGGTTTTGGGAGAGTCAGCCCTTGCGTCTTATGCACGAGACCGTCTTCGCCCTTTTGTTATGTATTCATATTTTGTCATGTTGGCGAAGACTTCGCATATTTTGTATATAGTCGTGATGGGTTGACTTAGACTTATATGATCCTGTATGTACAAAACCTTATATAGTACATATTTCGCTGCGAGTTATTAACATGCTTGGATGGTTTGCTATGATGTGTCATGTAAGCACAGCTCTATGGACAAAGTTTTAATTGCTTCCGTTTGGCCCCCGTTAACTCTGTTAAAATACGTTTACTTTGGTTTGAGGCCGTAGGTAATCTCATGATTACTGGCCGGTTATGTCCTTAACCCACGGGGGCGGGTTCGGGTCATGACATAGATGACCTTCCCCAATCGTACCCAAGTTCCCGAGCCGAGGCAACTTTGGTGATGATGGACACGTGGCCTTAGGCGACGAGTCAGGGTTTTCTAAATTTCCAAAATAAATAGCGACTCTGCATCTGGCAAAACAGTCCATGTTTGGCACTTCTTTCTTGAAATCAGTTTTTCAAAATGATTTGCCGAATTTGGAGTCTTTGGTGATTTATCAATCTCACATCGCACATTGTGAGATCAGATTAAGAACCGTGGCATTTGAGTCCGAACTATAGCATAAGGCCCTCGGGGCGCGTCTACAGTTAGATGTCTTAGTTAGAACAACTTATCAAGATAATAATGTCCACATAAGCATGAGCATCATCAAATCACTATGGTAAGAAACATAAGTATAATACATGCAAATATCATATCAAGTCATGAACAAGTGATAATAAGCACTTCCATGAATTCATGAACATAAATTCATCAACAAAGTAAATTTCCAGCTTTGGTGCACTGTAAAGTTTGCAATTTAAGAAACACTTTTAGATTTTCCCTAAACTTGGCTTTCCTATGGTTTGTAGATAATTTTAACTAGTTTTCAGAACATCTTTTAGAATTTTCATAGCTTCCCTAGATTTTTAGTTGTTTAAGAAATACTCCAGCGTTGTCCAGATTCATCGACTATTACGAAAATCGGTTTATCTCTCAAACTGCTCTTTTGATAAATTTTGTTTTCCATGAAAGAAAACACCTAAAGGAAGGTTTTGACATAAAAATGAGGTTAAGGAGATTTTTTTGCATTTTTCTAGAATTTTTGTAACTGGGCTGAAAAACTGGTTCTTCGAGCACAGAGCTTGAAATAAGAGAAAAAGTAAGAAAATAGGGTAATCATGGATAATTTCTTAATTCTATTATGATGAAAACTTGATAAATACTGTATACTAAACTCAAAAATTTGAATTGAAGGTGTGCCTTTGGAAATTATGAGAGATTGATGTAAAAAAAGATAGTTTTGTACCGATTAAAAGAAAACACAAGTAAGGGTGGAACAAGGCCCAACTCTTTTCATTTTTAACATAAGAACACCATTAAAACACATATGAAATTAATGTTTAGAACCTATAAGACATGTATTTGAAAGAGGAAAATAGAAGAGAGGGTTGTGTTGTGGTTTACTTGTTGCTTAGCTAAGATGTTTACATAATTATTCCTTCTCCTTTCTTCTTCTCCACCACCAAGCTTTCTCTATTATTCTCTTTTTCTCTCCCTTGGCTGAATGTAGTGTGTGGGTGTGTATATGTGTTCAACAAATGGGGATGAGTGGTATATTTATAGAGGATTTGATGCGAAAAGTCCAAAATGCCCATCAGTTTCAATTTAATTGAATAGTGCCTTGATTTAGTTGAATGAAATGGAATGAGGGATGATTAGGACCTTAATTATATCTCTAATCATGATCTAATTAGGTTTAGGACTAATTAATTACTTCTAGTTACAAGTACACATGTGTAGATATATAACAAATCTATATTGTACCTAGGTTCATGATGGTTCCAAGTTTCAAGGGATTTTTTTATCCTAAGTGTATCCTAGAAAATCCTAGTGTATCCTGGGGAGGGAAAGTAGCCGCCATGTGCTTTGGATTGGGAGATTATGTGTAAAATTTGATGTAATATTTGTAGACAAAGATTGAATTAAGGTACAAACATATATATTTGATTTGATTATGATGATTTTAGAGATTTTACTCTAATTATAGCCTGGGGGAGTGGTATGATAGTTAGCCATGTGTTCAATATTTGGGGGATTTTCCTATTTATTTTGTGAACAAATTCCATAGATATTGTGCACAAAAGATTTGATGAATAAAAGATACAAGTGTATATATATTTGTACGAGCACGAAATAATCTTCTCGTATAATCCTATTGACCAAGTTTGCACTGCTCCAAACGTCATCACTTTACTACCTGAAAACACAAACGTGAGCTACCCGGCAGGTGTGCGTCGGAAACCTCTCCGATGCCTAAGTCAGCAAAATAGACAAAAGACACAAAAACTCTGTGTATTTAAGAGTAAAAATTGTGATACTTGTACACAAGTCCTGTTACAAGTTTTTGTAGATTCCGTGTGGCACAATCCTAGTAGAACTCTTATTCTCCTTAGCAGAGTCCACCTAGGAATCATACTTCCAAGGATAATATCTATCCTGATAACACCCTACTCACTACCAACCAAGTGAGATGGCATAAACCTCCTTACCTCGGCTCGGTAGTATGCTCAACCGAGCTAGCATGGCCCTGCCCTACGTTGGACAACCAAGATGGTATTCAACCGAGATAAATCCCAGTTTGGTACTCTGCCATGATCTTATGCCGGTCCTTCTTGGATATTAATCACCTCGATCCAAGTGTTTGGCCGAATATCCGCCCACAGCATGACCCAACGACCAAGAGGCTGTACCTAGCTCAGTTCATTCTAACAGATGGACTTAGCTCGGCCTAATTTAAATAAATTACCCTCTCAATTGCCCCTTAATTCTATCTACGCAGCATGATTGAGATTAGTCTTCTCAAGCCGTGCTAAGATATTCAAACCAACCAAACCAAAAGCCACCCAACCGAGCTAAAATACTCCACCCAACCGAACTACAGACACGTCCGTCACTAGGTAGCTCGGTCTTCTTAGAACTGTGCTTGTCACACAGCCCGTCATTTCACGTACCTGACATCATGTCCTTATTGGGACACGTGGCACGTGCCCATTGCTCCTCTATATTGTGATAGCCGTCAATCATAACTCTTGAAATTTGAATAGTCCCGCCGTTTTAGTGTTTATACAAAACCTATTTCTCGAATCAAACATTCTTACTGTTCATCTTCTCTCCCTTGCATTCTGAGCTTCATATCTGTATCCTCTCTGCTCTGTTCACCTTCTTGATGGTGCTCTTATTGATTGGATTTCATTCTCACGCTCTAAATCCATAAGTCGATCATGTCTCTTTCTCCTTTTTACTGATGTTCCTTTTTGTTTATTTTCTAAAGGCCAATACTCTTAACACCATATATGCACGTTTATAGAGTTTGAACAAATACCATAAACCCGACTGGATTTAGAACCAGTCTAGAATGCGATTTTTTTATCCAATATCGTGCTGTGACCAAAATAGGAACCTGTTTTGCGACCTTTAGGATTGCTTTTGACCGAAATAGAAATACTTTGATCAACAACTGAGCTATAATTCTTGAGTCGGTCATGTTCCCTGGCCGAACTAGGCATTTGTTGTTGACCCAATTGTAGTCGAGCTAAGTTTATTTAGTGTTGGCTATTTACTTAGCCCCGTCCATTAGCTGGGCATAACACTTTTTATTTCCACTTTGCAGACTTCACTAGGTTGGCCAAGCACACCTTGCACTCTGCCCCTGGGCAGTTTTTCTCAACCGAGCCTACCAAAGCCACATCAATGCCGAGCTAGGCCGCCATATACATTTTAACATTACCATTCTTTAAGTTAAATGAGCAAATACCGATTTCTGGTGGACTCCCCTGGAGCCATGGTCGAATTTCAAAGAGATTACCACATTCCAGATGACGTCCACCTTTCCTTAGCCGAGCTAGACACCACACCATGAGGCAAGTCAGGATTTGTTCCTTTCACCGTGGTGTCCATTGTAAAGGAGGGGACTTCGGTTCCCAGTCAAACCCTTAATCTGTGAATTCCTTGGACAAACTAGGCTATGCCACATTCAATTATCAACCAACACCTATAGGATCATTAACGGGATTGCCGAGCTAAATCGTCGCCTTGGTCTCAATCTCGGTTTGGCCGAGCTGTTCCATCAATATTCGTTCGGCCAAAATGCCGACGGCTGGGTTTATTACCTTAGAGTCAGGAGAGGTCGAGAGAAAATTTTCAAGAAAACACCATACAAAGACTTAAACGATGATGACTTTCTTTGGGTGTTAGGAAATTTTGAAGACCAAGAAGCCCAAATACCGAGCTATAATATAAACTGGAATAAAAGAACAACTGGTAAGAGCAATCCGGTTTAATTTTCCTTGCTATTTCAACAACCACCGTGCTAAACCTTGTGATTGTCCCTTGTGCATATTTGAACTAGCTTAAATCCAACTATGCCTACGCCAACCAAGTTGCACTACGAGCCGCGCTCCGCTACTGCAACCGAGATTGGACCGAGCTCTTAAATTTTGAGCCGACCTATCGGTATAGCAGTAAGAGAAAAAGCAAGGTTACAGATTTTATTCTTGAATTGTCACCTTAACCAGATCCTAACTTGCCTTAGATCAACCTCATTCCCCTAATCGAAGAGCAAGAGATGGCCAAAAGAAGGGTCGTGCGAGCTTTTATCACTGAATAAACCTCCGCCGAAAACCAAACCGAATAGGCACCATCCGGTCAACCGCGTGAGATAGTGGTTGCACTTCTAACCACCAGGGCAACAACATCCTGGCCGAGCAAGCGTGCGTGTACCTCATCGACCGAACCGCAACATTTGGTGGATGAGGAAGAGACTGCGCTACCTGATCCTGTGTTGCCAAGCCTAGAGCCTGCTCGTTTTGGTCGAGCATGCCCTTCTGAATAGGCATCGTCAATGTCCTACAAGAACTGTGCTGTATCCACTAAGGATTCAGTGGTTGCTGAGAAGGACCATATGTTCGCGTCCAACCTTTCAAAAGTCTCTGCCTTCCAACCGACATGGAGCACCACGACCACTTGACCGAGCTTAAGGCCATTCGGTCGACTTCAAAATCGATGGTTCTGGTAAGTCCACTTGCTATTTTAAGTCTTCTGTGCTTTTACTTTTTGTTCAGTTTGCAGCCTAACACTCCTTTGTTTAAACCGCAGGCCTTGCAAAAAAACCATGTAGCATACAAACGTGTGCTTGAACTGCGAAAGACAGCGCGGTCGGCCATGGCTGATTCGAACGCCAAGACAGTCGAGCTGAAAGAAGTAAAGGCTAAATTGGCGGAGATGGTTGATGAAAATAAGCGTCTGGCTGATCTAGTCAATGCGGCCGAGGTTGACAAGCAAAAAGCCTTGGCCGAGAAAAAAGACTGGTATTTGCGCGAGCTGGCCAAATTGGAAAAGAAAAAGAACGTCGAGATCCAGGAGTGGAAGAAGAAGACAGTGGATGCTGAAGACCGAGGTTACAAGGAGGGGAAAGAAGTCTACGTCCAGCAGTACGAAGTAGCAAAAGATATTTTCTTCAAATGCGGATGGAAGGCTACGGCTGCCAAGCTCGGTCAAGGGTATGACTTCGAAATCTTTCTGAACCCTCCCCCTCACTTCATACCGAGCTACATGACGGATTATGCAAACGCAGTCAAATAGAAGTTTCTTCAAAAGGGAGAGGAGAAAGAAGAGACCACTGATCCAGCTAATGCCCCTCTTGCCAACACTAACCTTGGTCTGCAAGTTTTCCTGTCTGCTCGGGTGGATCCGTTTAGTTAGCCTGCACCAAGCACGATTGATGGGGTGCCTGTGACCGAACTATCCCTAGGACCAGCTGCCAAAACCGGCCTATCCAGCAGCGAAGTATGGGCTGACCTAGACATTGACCTATTTTTCTTGTTTTTCGCTATTTTTTCTTTTGTTTTTTATGAAATGTAACCGGGCTATACACCCCACCTTTTGTAATTGCTTGCCAATGAATGAAATTGTTTCTGCTCGCTTGGTTATCTTATTGCTCGGTTACTGCACTTTTCCTCTCTATAGTGTTTCATCTTTACTGCAAGCCTAGCCGGTCTAGTTAGCTCGGCTTTACCTTATCTTACCCACCTTTTTCAGCCGAGATACTTATCTCGGCCGAAGAACAAGCTTGGGAAACTGTCGAACCTTTGTAACCGAGATCTTTGTTATGATCTTTAACTCGGCTAAAAGAAAAAAGGTGTTGATCAAAACCTGCCAACTTTCTTGAGCCAAGATCCTTATCTCGGCTGAAGAAAAGAAAAAGTGTTGGTAAAACCTGCCCACCTTCTTGAGCCTAGATCCTTATCTCAGCTCAAGAACACAAGAAGTGTTGGTCAAACCTACCAACCTTCTTGAGCCTAGATCCTTATCTCGGCTGAAGAGTGAATTAAGTGTTGGTCAAACCTGCCAACTTTCTTGATTGCCCCCAATTGGGCGAACAACTTTTACAAACAGAGAAAATAATTTTTACTGAAAAAATGTCTACTTGTTTTATTGAAAAAGAAAAATTACAATTATTTTAAAAAATAAAATACTCTGAGTCCACATCTTCTAAGTGATATGCCCCTTTTCCAACCAAACCAATCACTTTGTATGGTCCTTCCCAGTTAGGTCCTAATTTGCCATCTCCAAGTATCAAGGTGTTTCCCATAACTTTGCGCAGTACCCAATCTCTAATCTTGAATTGCTTGGGGTGCACCGTTTTATTGTATTTCCTGGACAATTCCTATTGATTCAAGGCAATGTACACCAACGTTCTCTCTTATTTTTCCTTTGCAAGGTCGAGTTCTAGGGATATGGTCTCACCATTCAAGTCTGGGAGATCAATTTCCAGAGGGATTATTGCCTCCATGCCATAAGCCAAGGAAAAAGGTGTTTCGCCAGTTGATCACTGATGTGTAGTTTGGTAAGCTCATAAGACGTGGGGGAGTTCCACAGCCCACTTGCCTTTTTCCCTTTCCAACCTCTTTTTCAGGCCATCTAAGACTACTTTGTTAGAAGCTTTGGCCTGGCCATTGGCTTGGGGGTATGCCGGCGTAGAGTTGTAGAGTTCTATCTTGTATTCTTCGCAAAAACCCCTAAAGATTTTTCCATCAAACTGAGTGCCGTTGTCAGATATTAGAGCCTTGGGTATTCCAAACTAGATTATAATGTTTTGCCAGAGAAACTTCTTGACGTCCTTTTCTTTTATAGATGTGAGTGCCTCTACTTCTACCCATTTTGTGAAGTGGTCCGTTGCTGTGAGAAAGAACTTTCTGTTGCCTGGCGCGGTTGGGAGTGGTCTCACTATATCCAGGCCCCATATTGCAAAGGGCCACGGGCTGGTCAAAGGTAGGAGCTCTCTGGTCGGTTGATGTATTTAATGTGCGAATATCTGATATTTCTCACACTTCTTGACATATTTCTCTGTGTTTGCTTGTATGTACGGCCACCAATACCCTTGTGAAATTGCCCGGTAGGCCAACAATCTTCCCCCTTGGTGGCTTTCGCAAACGCCTTCATATATTTTGAACAAAAATGCCTCGACCTTGCTGGGATGGACACACTTCAAGTAAGGCCCTGTGAAGGATTTTTTGTACAATGGTAGTGATGGGGAGAGCCAAAATCACTGTGACTTTGCTCTAATTTTGTTGGTTTTTTTTTTCTTTTCTTCAGGTAAGTTGCCATCTTTTAAAAACACTATAATGGGATCCATCTATAAAGGGCCTAGATCAGCGCAACATGCTTTGGCTACTTCGACTATTCAATACTTGGTCTGGGTAGGAAGTCAATTAACAATGGGAGTGGGATAAATGTATCTGCCATTGACGTGCAACTAGCTAGCTCATCTGCTCTACTATTTTTCTCTAAACCGATTTGATCTATCAGAACTACTTCAAACTTCATGATCTCCTTTCTGACCAACTCTTGGTACTTGGCCATTCTATCATCCTTTGCTTTGTAGTCGCCCAAAATTTGGTTGACTACCAGTTGAGAGTCACTATATACCATCAGCTCGATGGCCTTCATGCGAAATGCTGACTTCAAACTGGCTAATAATGCTTCATACTCTGCCTCGTTGTTGGATACTAGAAAGCCAAGGTTGATTGCCTATTCAACGGTCAAGCCTTTCGGTGAGATGAGAACTACGCCGAGTCGTACACTGTGTCTGTTGGATGCTCCATCAACGAAGAGCTTCCACATCTCTCCTACAAACAACTTCTAGCAAATGGAGGGGTCTGATGACGCCTTAGGATTTGGAGCGTCGTCGCCGATGCTATTTTCTTCAAAGTTGTTGGTCGTCGTTATGATCTGGTCCTCACTGTTTAGGACTAGACTTACAGTCGCGTCTTCGCTTGTCGTACTGCGGGTTGCTCCATCTTTTCTTTCTGAAGGCTGAATGGTTTGTTTTGCAGTTGAGTGCCCTACTTTGGGGACTGCCATATCCCCGAGGCACTTTCCCCTTTTTCCTCGGTTAAGTCGATCGGGCAAACTTGATGACTTCCTGGGGCAAATTCGGCCACAAAATCTGCTAAAGCTCGTGCTTTTATTGTGATTCTTGGCTGAAACTTAATGTTGAACTACCCTAACTCCACTGCCCATTTCAAAATTTGTCCAAAAAAATTCGTCCTCTCAAACAAGGCTTTTAATGGGACAATTGTTAAAATAATCACAGTGTGGGCATAGGAGTAGTGCGACAATTTCCTAGAAGCCATCATCAAAGCTAAGGCCAACTTCTCCATTGGTAGGTACCTTGTTTTGGCGCCCAACAATGCCTTGATAACATAAAAGATAGGAAGGTGTGTAGACTCGACTTGCTTCGCGCCCCCCTTACGGAGAGGCTCGAATTGGTTCTACAGTTCGGACTCCTGTCACAGTTCTGAATCTTATCTCACAAAGTGCAATGTAAGGCTGATAAACACCAAAGAGTCCAATCCGGAAAATCATTTTGGAAAATTGATTTTAGATCAAATAATGCCAAAACTGAACTACTTTGCCAGATTACAGAGTCGTTACCTAAATATTTTATTTTTGGAAAATTTAGGAAACCCTGACTCGTGCCAAAGGCCACGCGTCAGTCATCAACAAAGTTGCCTCGGCTCAGGAACTTGGGTACGAGAGGGGAAGGTCCTGAAATGAGCACCCCCGCTCGCCCGATCAAAGGATCGGCCTCTACTAAGCATGATATGTTGTTTTATAAACCTCATGTGTTCTTATTCTAGTTATTAGCTAACTTTACTATGTGACGCGCACGCAAGTATAGACTAAATCACAAGATTTGGAACAACTCAACTCATGTTTGTTTTCGAAAATGGTTTGAAAGTGCCACTCGCAAGTGGGCTAAAGCGCAGATTTGCCATCAAACATGATGGGCTTAAAACATGATTTGCCAATTCGCAAAGTGGACTTAAAACTCTCAATTAACGAATTGTCCCAATTCAAGCAATGAAGCCTTCATCCACAGGCAGTCATGCAGTTATTCACTTAAGCAAATAGCCTCATGGCAAGCATGCTAAACATGGCAACACTCACACTCATGCAAGTAAGCTAAAGCGTAAAACTTACAATGTACTTTGAGCCAAAACAAAAGCTAGTTAGAAAGAATGTATGATCCTAACTATGTTAAATGCCTAATGCAACACATACAATAATACAATTAATAGGCTCGGCTATCTAAGATGACATATGAATGCGACAATTTGATATACGTATTCAAAGGAGTGTTGAAATACGATGCAGTTTGAATGATGCGCCGAGCCCGGTGAATGCAAGACAAATGAATGATGCAAACATGCGAGCATAAGGTATGCTAATCGAAAAACATGCCTTAATCTAACCATCGAAAGCGGTTAAATAAAAGGAAGAAAGAAGTGGGGTTGGAAGACATGCACACACACACGCACACTTTTTACAACATTGTGCCCTCGCGAAGGAGGGTCTGAATAAATAAGCTAAGCTAAACTAAGCTAAGCTAATTATTACAAACAACTAATTAACTATTCTAAGCTAATTAATTATTACAAACCAAATTGAATCTAATAATTAGCTACGCTAACTAATCAAAGCAATAAAATGGCCTCGCGGGTGAAGGAGACATGTATGCTCAGTTGGCTTCTTCCTGAAAATCCACCGCCTTGCCTTTGGATGCCTCTATTTGCACTTTGCTTTGCTCTCTGAACCTTACACCAATTAACAGATTGCCTTTGCTCCAAAACAGGAACATTTTGAGCAACTCGTCAACTGGTGGCCGGTCGGCTACCATAGGTGGCTGTCGGCCACTACCACTGGCTGGTCGGCCACTCTTTCTTTCCCTAGAATTCTCTTTTTTGTTGCAATGGAGAGCAAACAGAGGCAAAGCAGTGTATTCTTCAAGGAATGTGTGTACTGCCACCTCCTTATCATGTCTCAAGCTCAAAGGAGTATGGTATTTGCCTCTCAAGCCACCAATCAAGCATTTTCATTCATGATGGCCTAAGAACCAAGCTCGTATAAGCTCAGTGAATGCGCACATAAGACTCAAATGGCCACCACTCTATCATGTATGATCAAGGGCGACGACGACTAAGAAATGTGACACGTTTCATCACATTGAGTATGAAACGTCCCACTTTTCTTGTGTTTAGATTAACATCCGATACAAACACATGCAATGCAAACAACATGCTTATCTTAGTCATGCTTCACTTAGTTCAATTTTATTTACTCATTTTACCATTTCCAAGCCATTCTGTAGTTGGTTAAGTCCAATGTGAAAGTCCTCTAATTGGAAAGATGGCCTAAGCCATAAGTGCCTTGTGCATGAAAGAGGTCTCATGCTGTTGGTTAGTAGAAACCCTCAAGAGATGATTAAAACCATTAGGCATGAGTGCCTCAATTTCATGCTCAGGCCAACAAGGGGCTCAAGACCACTTTCAAAAGCAAATTGAAAAGTGAAGAATAGAGGGAGGTTGCAGACTTTCAGTGCTGATATGGCATGAAAAATAATGCTAAAAACATGCAAGCAACACATGCACAACATGTTAAAAGCCAAAAACATCAAAGCTAGTGAAGAGCATTACACTAGAGGCACGCAATACTAAGCTTAAATGACCAAACAAGCTCTAGACAGAGCTTAAACATGCTAAAATGGAGGCTAAATCATGCTGAGATAGAAGCATAAATAGCAAGAAAAACATGCTCACATGTTGGCTCACAAACAAGACCTAAAGCACAACTCTCAAAAGCAATGAAAGAGTGATATAAGTGAGAGTGTGACAGAGGCATATGCACTGAAATTACATGCAAAATGATGCTATAGCATGCAAACAACTCAAGCAAGACATGCTAGAAGCCTTAAAACACTAAGCTAGTGAGGCCATTTGCACTATAGCCATATAAAGCATGAGTCATATGACCAAGACTACCCAAAATAGAGTTAAATCATGCTAAATTAGTGACCGAAACATGCTGAGATCAAGTCATAAGGAGGTAGAAAAACATGCTCACATGCTAGGCCAACTACACATGCAAACAAGACACAAGGAGGGGAGGCCCACCCCTCCTCTTTTGGGCCTCAAAACCAACTTTTTTCCACTGAAATTCCCCTGGAATTGGTTAAAAGGCCAAGAAAAGGGTGTTTCAAAAGCTTTGAAAGATGGCTCTAAAGGCTTTACAAGCCAAAGAGCAAAGGGAGGAAACCATCCCCTAACTAAACAAGGTTCAAACCACCATTTTAAAACCTTAAAAATAGAGTTTTTTTTGGAGGTTAAAACCAGCCTCAAAGTAGTGTGCAAAGGTGGCCAAACAATGAATGAAAACAAAGCTTTAAGGAGGGTAAGACTTTACCCTTGAAGCACAGCAACAAACAGCACAATTTCTGAGCCAAAACCAAGCTTAAGACCTCAAACCAAGCCTCAAAGAACCTCAGCTCCAAGGTGAAGGTGTTTGGCTAAGGGTCTTAGAACAAAAATGTAGAGAAAACTCACTTTCAAGCACTAAATAGGAAGAGAGAGAGAGAGAGACAGAATGAAATTTTGCTCACAAATTTTATGAACCTTCAAAATGAGGGAGTGTAGACGCGCCCCGAGGGCCTCATGCTACAGTTCGGACTCAAATGTCACGGTTCTGAATCTAGTCTCGCAAAGTGCAATGCAAGACCGATAAATCACCAAAGAGTCCAAATCCGGCAAATCGTTTTGGAAAACTGATTTTTGTAAAGAAGTGCCAAACATGGACTGCTTTGCCAGATACAGAGTCGCTACCTAAATATTTTATTTTTTTGGGAAAATTTAGGAAACCCTGACTCGCGCCTAAGGCCACGTGTCTGTTATCACCAAAGTTGCCTCGGCTCGGGAACTTGGGTACGATTGGGGAAGGTCAGCTATGAGCACCCCCGCTCGCCCGATCAAAGATCGGCAACTACTAAACATGATATCTAGTTTTTGAAAACACATGTGTTCTTATTCCGGTTAATTAGCTAGAATTACTATGTGATGCGCACAGCAAAACAAGTATAGACTAGATCGCCTAATTTGGAACAAAGCATCTCATATCCGTTTGTTTGGAAATGGTTTGAAGTTTGCTACTCGTAAGTAGGCTAAAATGCGGATTTCACTGAATTGTTCCAATTCAAGCAATCCAACCTTCACCCACAAGCATTCAGGCAATTATATCAACTAAGCAGTTAGCCTCATGGCAAGCATGCTGTCATGTTAACATTCACACACATGAAAGATGCTAAAGCATAAATACTTACAGTGTACTCCGAGCCAAAATAAAGAACTAGTTAGTAATCAATGCATGATCCTAGTTCATGTTAACATGGCTAATGCAACACATGCAAAATGCAACTAGAAATAGGTTCGGCTATCCTAAGATGGCATATGAGATGCAATTAGATAACATGTATTCAATTTAGAATTTTGAAATACGATGCAATTAGTATGATGCGCCAAGCCTGGTGCATGCAATGTAGATGAATGATGCAAACATGCAAACATAAGTATGCTAGACAGATGGATGGATGCAAACATGCAAAGCATAAGGATGCTAATTGAAGAATGAATGCAAACATGCGAAGCATAAGGATGCTAATCGAAGAATGACCTAAAACTAACCAACAAAAGTAGGTAAGTAAAAGGGAGAAAGAAATGGAGGTTGGAAGACATGCACGCACGCACACACCCTTATTACAAAATTGGCCCTCTCGACGGAGGGTCCCTAATTAACTAACTAACAAGCTAATTAATTATTACATAACCGAATGAATAACTAGCTACAACTAATTATTACAAAACTTAATTAATTAACAAATTAACTAATTACAAATGAAAAATGACAACTAATGCTGCTCCAGCTCTGTTCATAGAAGCAGAAGGGTATGCATGCTCGCGCTCGGTTTCTTGCCTCGAAACGCCTTCTGGTTGCTCTTTAGAGGCTCTGTCTGCAGGGTGTCCTCAAAGAATTCCTACTGAACCTTACCAAAACAAGTCTGGGGGAGTGCATCAATGGCCTGCCGGCCATTTGGAAGCCACTGCCGACCACCTGCCGGCCAAGGGTGGGCACTGCCAGCCATTTACAAGGCACTGCCGGCCACTAATGTGCTGGGACACTAAGCTGCAACAGAGCACAAAATAGAGAAAATGGTGGGTCTCCCAAGGGTATGTACGCACTATGCCACCCCATATCATCTCAAAACATCAAGGGAGAGGCATAGTCGGATCTACGACCATCAATCACGCATCCCGATGCATGATGGCCAAAGATCCAACTTGGGCAAATCGATATGAGAAACGAATGCACAAATAAACACATAAATGCCTAGAACTCTATCATGGATAATCAAGAGTGTCGGCGACCGAGAATTGAGACACGTTTCATCACTTGAAGTATGAAACATCCCTTGTTTCTCGTGCTCAGATTAACACTTAATCCAAACAACAATGCAACACAACCATGGCAAACATGCGACTCAAGCAAGCTAATATGCGATGCAATATGAACAACCTAACAAGGCTAATGGCATGCAACAACATGTGATATAACAAGCATGCAACAACATGCAAAGGTAGAGCAAGCATACAACAATATGCAAGACGAGCATGCAACAACATGCAGGGATGGGCTTAAACCAAGATGGGCAGACCTCAACTATGCCCAAATCAGTGGCCAAAAGTGTTGGAATGATGACACAAAATGCTAGACAAGCATGCATGCCAATGGGCCCAAGAATTAAGGCATAAAGATGCAACTCTTAAGCACACTTAAAGAGTAATAAGCATGGATATGTGACAACACCCTAAGCTCTGAAATCTCATGTAAATTGATGCCAAATCAACTCAACAATGCAAGTATGGCATGTTAGGATGCTCAAAGCTCAAAATAAGTAAAGGGACTCAAGCCATGGCCATACAAAGCAAGCCCCAAAGGGCTAAGGGGACCTAAAATAGTCCCAAGGTAGGTCCGAACAAGACCAAAAACAAGCT
The DNA here is from genome assembly GCF_004153795.1 of Camellia sinensis. Taxonomy (NCBI): domain Eukaryota; kingdom Viridiplantae; phylum Streptophyta; class Magnoliopsida; order Ericales; family Theaceae; genus Camellia; species Camellia sinensis. The sequence goes on along the minus strand of NW_021026954.1, from coordinate 739,061 downwards.
CGAAGCTAGCCAACATAGGCCAGAACATAATGCCAAAAACAAGGAGCATGCAAGGCTACAAAAGAGGCAATGCACTACACCTATCGAAACCAAACATGGCATGACTTGGACAGCATAAAACAGAGTTGCATCATGGTATAACAAACCAAAAATGCACTGAAATGATGAGCCAAGGGCTTAGGCTTAATGGCATGCACAAAAGTTCATTCTTGAGGCATAAAGAGCCAAGCCTCCAAGGCATTAAAAGCATGTCAAATGCAAGTGTATGGCCACATTTCATGGACTAAAATAACATTTAGAATGATGTCAAAGCATGCAAACATCACATGTATGGCATGGTAGGGGCTTCAAAACCCAAGACTAGCCTACGCATTTACACTATAGCTATACAAAACAAGAGTGATATGGCCATGGAAGCCCAAAATAGTCCTAAGAAAGCCTAAAACAAGGACAAAATCATGCTGGAGCAAGGCCAAAACATGCTAGGATGATGAGTCAAAACATCATGCACATGAAGCTAGTAAGCAAGATTTGTTCTACAAGTGTATGGAGCATGCAAAGGATGACCAAACCCACTTTAGACAGAGTCATGACATGGCAAAACATCACCAAAAACATGTTGAAATGGGCTCAACATAAGCTAGAATGACATGCTAAAGCAAGAAGCATACAAGACTAGTTTATGGGATTTACACTACAAGTGTAAGATGCATGCATGGAGTGACAAAACCAACCCAAAAAAAATCTAAGGCATGGTAAAACATCACCAAAAACCTACTGAAATGGAGCCAACACATGCAACAAGAACATGATACTTTGTAAGGCTATGAATGGGATTACACTACACATGTAAGATGCATGCAAAATATGACCAAACCAGCTATGGACAGAGCCAAGGCAGGTCCTAAAAGTCACAAAAAGGGGCCTAAACCAAGCCTCAAAAATACAGAGAGGCATGCTACTTTGGAAGGCCAAAAATACAAGCAAACCAGAACCAAAAGAGAGGGGGCCGCCCCCTCTCATTTGAGGCCTCAAAACCACATGCCTACCACTAAAAATTCACTGGATTTCAGTGGTTAGAAGGCCAAACCAAGGCTAGCCCGGAGGCCTTAAGGCATGGCCCAAAACAAGGCCAAACAAGGCCAACAAGAGGGTTGAAGACCCTCAACAGCCAAAAGACCCTAAACAAACTTCAAAAGCACTTAAATACAAGACTTTTTTCAGTTGAAATCAAGGCCTAAATCAATATGCAAGAATGGCCAAAATGAGATACAAAAAAGTGCTAAAATGGGGAAAATACTCACCCTTGAAGTCCACCTTTGAAACCAGTAACTTTAGGGGATAAAACCTCACTTTCAGAGCTCAAGAAGTCCTCCCAAGAACCTCAATCCAAAGATGGTGGTGTATCTCTATGTGTTGTAGTGTAAAAGTGCAAGGAAAATGGACTTCAAGGCACAAATATACAACAAAATATAGAGAGAGATGGATATTTCTTCTCAAAGAGCTGAACCTCTGCTAAGGAGAGAGGCTCTCCCCTTATATAGAAGAAAAGCAATGCAAAGCTTCTTTGAGAAGCTTGGCAAGAGCTTCATCCCTCCATACACGTGTATGGAGGGCAGATAAAAGGATTCCAGCTGGCTCAAAAGATCTGGAGTAAAACCAGCTGAGACAAGGGTTTTGCCGGCCATCAGTGATGGCCGGCAGTGGCTCATTGATGGCTGGCAGGCTCACTCAATGGCTGGTAGAAACAAATCCATGGCCGGCAGTGCACCAGGAGAAAGATGCTGAAAGGACCAAGTCATGGTCCAAGAATGGGGCAGAAAGGATACAGGGTCTGGAAAGCTCGAACCTGTGACGTTCCGCCGCAAAAGTCGAATGCCCGACGAGCAATCGAACTTGTGTCAAGATGTACCTACAAGCACAACTGAGTCTTGAGGACGGTCAAAAATGGGGTATCTACAGGGAGAGACCCCCCATTATATAGAAAAACAAGCCAAAAGCTTGGCTTCATCCTTCCATACACGTGTATGGAGGATACACTCAGTGATCAACAGCTGGCACAACTGGCAAATAAATATCTGAAAAGAGGAGAAAAATGGCCGTCGGCCATCAGTAGTGGTCGACCGGCCACACATGTAGCCGATCGGCCATCAATGTGGCCGATGGACACTGGGGATGGCCGACAAGCCACCCTATCCTCCAAATTCAAAGAAACAAGTTCTTGGTCCATAACCAAGCACAAAACATACAAGTTAAGAGGCTCCAAGGCAAGGCGATCAGCCAAGACCTTTAGGGACTCAAAACGAACACGAGCGAGCACAATCATCGGGTGTTCAAACGATGACGTCCAAGTCTTGAGGACGGTAAAAAATGGGGTGTCTACAAGGTGTTGTATTCCCCCAGCTCGTACTAACACTGCGTTGACTGCATGTTGGGAAACCGCTAAGTATAAAAAGAGTTCCTCCTCTAGTATTGGGGTTACCAACAAAGATGGGGAGGCCATGTATTCTTTTAGGCTTTCCAGAGCACGGTCGCACTCGTTATCCCACTCAAACTTGGCCTTTAGTGCCTGCAAGAACAGTCGACACCTATCTGATGATCAGCTTATGAATCGGTTTAGCGTAGCTTCTAGGCTAGTGAGATGTTACACCTCATTGACTGTGCTGGGCCTCTCAAGATCTTGGATGGCTTTGATCTGAGATGGATCAGCTTTTATACCCCGGTTGGTCACTAGAAATGTCATGACCCGAACCTGCCCCCATGGGTTAAGGACATAACCGACCAGTAATCATGAGATTACCTACAGCCTCAAACCAAACCAAACGTATTTTAACAGAGTTAATGGGGGCCAAATGGAAGCAATTTAAAACCTTGTCCATAGAGCTGTGCTTACATGGCACATCATAACAAACCATACATATGGATGTCAATAACTCACAGCAAAATATGTACTACACAAGGTTCTGTACATATAGGATCATATAAGTCTAAGTCAACCGAAGAAAACTATATACAACATATTCAAAGACTTCGCCCACATGACCAAAATAAAACAGAATGACAAAAAGGCGAAGACGGGTCTCATGCGTGAGACGCAAGGGCTGACTCTTCAAAACCCTTGTTGTTCCTCACAGACTTCACTGGGGCTGGGTTTGGACTTCTCTTGGCTCACCTACAAACACATGAATGAGCGTGAGCGAAAGCCCAGTGAATAATATCAAATAAAAGAGTTATACAAACGGTATGTAGAACAACATGCTTCAAACAGCCTTGGGCCCAATTCATATTTTCATTTATTCGTATCAAACTGGCCTTTGGCCCATTCATTTATTCATGTCGAAACGGCCTCTGCCCATTCATTCATTCGTGTCAAAACGGCCTTTGGCCCATTCACTCTATCACTCAGATCAAACTGGCCTCTGGCCCATTCATTTATTCATGTCGAAGCGGCCTCTAGCCCATTCATTCATTCGTGTCAAAGCGGCCTTTGGCCCATCCATTCATTCTTGTCAAAACGGCCTCTGGCCCATTCATTAATTCGTGTCAAAACGGCCTTTGGCCCATTCATTCATGTCAAAACGGCCTCTGGTCCATCCATTCATTCTTGTCAAAATGGCCTCTGGCCCATTCATCCATTCATGTCGAAACAGCCTTTGGCCCATTCATTTATTCTTGTCAAAACGGCCTTTGGTCCATCCATTCATTCTTGTCAAAACGGCCTCTGGCCCATTCATTCATTCATGTTGAAACGGTTTTTGGCCTATTCATTTATTCTTGTCAAAACGGCCTTTGGCCCATTCATTCATTCGTGTCAAAACGGCCTTTGGCCCATTCACTCTATCATTCAGATCAAACTGGCCTCTGGCCCATTCATTTGGCATAGCAACATTGTCCACCAATCGAATCAATGAATTTATAAAATTACATAGAAGTGAGTAATTTGGACAACAACATATTTCAGATATCTTTGTTAAGATATTACTTACAGTGATCGGTTGGTTGGTTTGCCTTGGAGCTCGACCCTACACATTCCATGAATACAAAAGGGTCACAAACAATTCAATCCATACTAAATTCACATTTTCCTCTTTAGGCTTCATTCTTATCTTTTTATCTCATTTACAATGTTTAAAGCATGCCTAAGAGTACTTAGAAGTGAAAGGGAACGGAAAACGAAACATAGAATGCATTTCGAAATTTTCAGAAACAGGGTCCCCGCTCGAGCGGACCCAATAAGTCTGCAAAAGTTCTGGTTACATCAATTCTACGCTCGAGCGTGAACTCGGACGCTCGAGCGGAAGGTCATCCTACATAGCTCCCCGCTTGAGTGTGAACTTCCTCGCTCGAGTGGACGCCATGTTTGCAGAAAGTTCTCGGAGCACGTATTTCCCGCTCGAGCGGCGATTCCCACGCTTGAGCGGACATCATAAATTCTGGAAAAATCCAGAATTGTTCTTGAGCTCAATTTCGACCTTCCAAGGTTCAAAACCCATAAATTTCGTTTCAAAGCATGCAAACACATTATATAACATGAGTATATAAGCAGGGTGAGGTCAATTGCTCAAAATCATGGCCCAATTCTTCCAAATTAATCAACATTTCTTTGTAAACTCAAGGTTTACACATTCAAACTTTACATAGGCTTCATATCTTCCATAAATCAACATGCATGTCCATTTTTGACCTCATTTCCATTTCAAATAGCACCAATGATGCTCATAAACATGAAAATTAACAAAATCATGCTTACATGTATGCTTCAATGCTCAATTCTTCACGATTCATATATTACATGCTAGATTATGCAATTTCATAGCAATTCTCTACATGCATGTACACATGGACTTCAAATTCATCAAATACAACACAATTCCATTTCTTGATCACCAACCAACTTGAATTCACAAAATCACAACATTAAACTCATGAATTAAGGGTTGATTACTCACCTAGGAGCTTTAATCTTCCGAACTTATGCTTAATTCTTGAGTTACACTCCAAAATCTTTGAGCTTCTTGAGAAGTCTTCAATCTCCTACACTCTCTCTCTCTCTCTCTAATTCGGTTCTCTCATTCTCTAAGGAGCCCAAAATCAGTCAAATGAAATAAAAGAGAGATATTGAGTGTATAGTGCCCTTAAGGTAAGTCCCACTAATAAAAAATATCAATATTAAATAATTGGGCACTTAATTAATCGTTCTGAATCTAATTATTCTGATCCGAATCAATTTCCAATTAAATTTCACCGTAGGCTCTAAAAATTACGCTAATCACAATGGCGTAGTCAATTTCGGGTTTCGTGGCCGATAAGGCCTTCAATTTAATTTCCAAAGCAGATAATCAAACAGATATTCCTACGGTGAACAGATAGAAATTCAAAACCACATATTTTCACATAAATGGTACACACAAACATATCAAACACATAATCATATTCATAATAAGGACCAGTTAGCATAGTACGGAACATGGTTTCACAAGAAAGCCTAGGACTTTTCCTGACCCCACACCGAACGCGTACTTGGATGTGTTCAGTCGCAGCTTGTGGGACTTCAAAATTTGAAACATCTCATCTAAGTTCTTGAGATGGTCCCCCTCATTCTTACTTTTGACCACCATATCATCTATGTAAGCTTCCATTGTTCTGCCGAACAATGGCTCAAACATTTTGGTGATCATCCGTTGGAATGTTGCCCTCGCATTTTTTAGGCCAAAGGGCATGACCTTGTAACAATATAATCCCTTGAGAGTTGTAAATAATGTGACCTCTTGGTCCGATTTATACATAGCGATCTGATGGTAACCGCGATACGCATCAAGAAAACTAAGTCGGTTATGCCCTGTAATAAGGTCCACCAGTTGATCTATTTGTGGTAGAGGAAAGCTATCTTTCGGGCATGCTTTGTTGACTGTTTTGTAGTCCATGCAAACGCGCCATATGCTGTTCTTTTTTGTTACCACTACCATGTTGGAAATCCACCTAGGATAGTGTACTTCTCTGATGGCCCCTGCTTCCAGCAGGTTTCCTACTTCTTCCACCACTATTTCTACGTGGTAGAGTGTCGATCGGTGAGTTCGCTGTAAAATTGGTCTGGCGGTTGGGTGGTCATTGAGTTGATGACAGATGAAATTGGGGTCAATGCCAAGCATGTCATACGACATCCAGGTAAACACTTCGATGTTAGAGGTCAAAAATTCCATGATCTCTATTCTCTTGGTGCTGGACAGAGACGAGCTGAGAAAAAAGAACCTCTTTGGGTTTTTCTCATCTATCCTTACCTCTATCAAGTCTTCCACTATCTTCTGTTCGGCTGCTTTGCCGACGTCTGTGAACAGCTCGTTGTTTTTTGGTTTTTCTACCATTTGTACGCACCCTTTTGCAGCCTGGTTGTCGTTTACTGAAACAAAGCACTGTTTGGACATGATTTGGTCTCCTAAGACTTCTTCAATCATTCCAATTTCGTTGCGGAACCATAACACCTGGTGGTAGGTTAATGCCACCGCTCGCATGGCGTGCAAATATGCTCTTCCCAAGATTATGTTGTAAATGGAAGAGACTTTCAATACCCAAAATTCCACCTATTTTATTGGCAGAATTATCTTGCCAACCGGCCATTCTGGAATTGCGTTGAAGCCAATTAAAGGAGATGTTGCGGGTGCTAAGTCTTTGTCCTCTAATTTTAGTTGCTTAAAGGTCTCGTAGTGCATTATCTCGCATGAGCTCCCTTGGACAATTAGGATCCGCTTGATGTCGAAATTCTTGACGCGCAGAGTAACCGCCAGTGCATCGTTGTGAGGGCTTTGCAACCTTGCTAAGTCTTTATCTAAAAAGGTGATGACGTTGTTGCCTCAATTTTTCCGTTTTTCATGGTAGGTTGTGTACTTAGTACCTCTCTCATGTGCTCAGCCTTTTTAATCAGCTCTCTGAGTTCACATACTTGTTCAGGTTCGATGATCCTATGTATTACATTGATTATGCCTTGGGGTGGACCGTCAACCGGCATCCCATCTGGCCTGCTGCGGTCCTGGGGGGCTGGCTATGTTCCCCCTTCAATATATTAGTCCAGGTGGCCTGCGGCCACTAACTCCTCTAGATGTTGCTTTAATGGTGTATAGTTTTCAGTTTGGTGCCCCTTTTCATCATGGAAGGTGCAACGGTACCTATCATCGTAGCCCCTTTGCGTTTCTCCTAACTTGGCTGGCCGCCGAATGAAGGGTTCATCGCATATCTCGCTAAGAATCTAGTAGCTAGGTTTATTGAATATCGTGGTAATGGCAGTGTGGACTATCAACTTCCTTGCTTGGGGGTCCTCTCTGTTGGCTTGTCTGTCTCGCCCATTTATGCTCGGTTATTCTTCCCGCTTGATCGCGTTAAATTTTGCCTCAAGTTTTTTGTCTGACATCTCTATTGTGCCAGCTTTTTCTTTAGTGCGAGCGACATCTTCTTCTATCCGGATGTGTTGATGCACTATTTCCATTGGGGCCTTTATTGTGAGAGGTGACGTCATCGTCATTGAATCCCTCAATTTATTGCCAGCCGGCAAACCTCGTTTATACCGTGCGATAGCTAGGTTTGTGGGGCAATCTCCAATCTGATTAAAAGTCTCCCAATACCGGTTATTGTAAGACCTCAATGTTTCCTTGTTGCCCATGTCTATGGAGAGAAGTTGGTCAATCTCCAGTGGCGTCTTGGTGTTCGTTCTGAATCTGGTCACAAATGCCTCCGCTAGTTGTGCCGATGAAACTATGCTACCTTCTGACAACTTTTCAAACCATGTTAAACCCAGGTCACCAAGGCTGGAAGGAAACAAGATACACATTAGAGCCTCGTTTCACAGATTTACGGCCATAACCTGGCTCACGTGGCTCAAGTGCATGTAGGGGTCTGACTTTCCCTCATAAGTATTGAATTTAGGCTGGTGAAAGCCTGAGGGTAATGGTGCGTTCTTTATCTCCGGAACGAACGGTGAGCTCTGCAACCTTACTAACACTTTGTCTACTGGTTTGTAGGTAAGGCGTGGTTCTGGAATTCTAACCTTGACACTCCCATGTGTTCTAGGAGCCAACCGTTGTAGCGCAGAGACTCTACGGAGGTCCCGAGCCTAAGTGTCTTCTCTCCTTCGAGCCCTTTCCTCTAGTACTGTACTCAGGTCTGCCGACCTAGGCAACTCCGTGTGCCTAGATGTTATTTGGTGCGAATGCGAGGGCCGATAACTGCTTTCCTCCATATACGACCTTTCAGTCCTCATTCTCTCAGACCTGGAATATCGAGTCCTAGAGGTTCTTGACTGCTTATCGCCTGTCCTGAGGCTTCTGCTTTCCGTCTGAGAGGGTGTGATTTGCTTGTCATGATCTTCTGAGTGATGAGAGTGCGCTCTGCTTTTGCTTGCCTCTTCTTCTGCCACCCCTTTGCCCTTTATCTAGCGCTTCATGGTCTCTATGTCTGTCGCCATCCTCCGTACTAATTCGTCTTGCTCCCTTACGCGATCTTCCAGAACCTGAGGATCCATCCACCGCCTCTGCCTTTCAGGGCTTTGGGAGTGATGAGGACTAGAGCCTCGTTTTTCTTGTATGTTCCTCCGTGGGTTTTGTCACTGGGGATGTAACTCTGCTATGGGTAGGACAAAAGGTAAACCTTCGCGCCTCCCACCCCCTTCCGAGGTTTGCCCATCAATAGCAGAGTGTGGCATGTCTTCATTGTGCACCATAGAATTTAACTAAAGAGAAAACTCAATCAAAATGTTTGTTCTTTGTGTGATTTCCCACAGACGGCGCCAATTGTACAAGCACGAAATAATCTTCTTATATAATCTTGTTAACCAAGTTTGCACTCCTTCAAACATCGTCGCTTTATCACCTAAAAACATAAACGTGAGCTAGCCGGCAGGTGTGTGCCAGAAACCTCTCCAACCCTTAAGTCAACAAAATAGACAAAAGACACAAAAGCTCTGTGTATTTAAGAGTAAAAATTGTGATACCTGTACACAAATCCTGTTACGAGTTTTTATAGATTCCGCTTGGCACAATCGTAGTAGGACTCTTATTTTCCTTAGCAGAGTCCTCCTACGAATCACACTCCAAAGGAGAATATCTATCTTGATAACACTTTACTCACTACCAACCAAGTGAGATGGCATAAACCTCCTTACCTTGGCTTGGTAGTACGCTCAACCGAGCTAGCATGGCCTTGCCCTACGCTGGACAACCAAGATGGTATTCGACCGAGAAAAACCCTAGTTTGGTACTTCGCTATGATCTTACCTCGGTCCATCTTCGATCAAATATTAATCACCTCAGTCCAAGTGTTTGGCCAAATATCCGCCCACAGCACGGCCCAACGACCAAGAGACTGTACCTAGCTCGGTCCATTCCAACAGATGGACTTAGCTCGGTCCAATTTAAATAAATTACCCTCTCAATATTTGTATCAACTTGGGGTCAATTTGTAATTCAAATAAAATGTGAGGGCTAAGGCCATAATTTATGAATTTGAACATTTATTTAAGTGTAGTATTTAATTTAATTGGGATTTGAGAATTCAATTCGGTTAATTTTTTTTTTTATTTCAAATTAAACGGTGAATCGTAATGAGAATCGAAAATCTAAGGTTTTGAATAGTAGATTTATAATTAGGGAGTTATTTATTTATTATTAGGGTTTTAGAAATGATTGCTAAGTTATCGGGATTGAAATACACTAAGATGCTCCAAATCTTCCCTCTTTTCTTTTGCTTTGCAGTCCGGAACCTATACAGCTTCAGATAGGTCCTTGTTCTACTGTTCTCACATGACTTGGGTTGAACCCTGTAGTTCATGAAAGAACAAATCCTGTTTTGCACAAATGTGGAGAACAACACGGCACTCTGAGCACAAAACGATTTATTTTTTGAAATTGAAATTGAGAAATGAGTTCTTAACCATGTATTGAGCCTGTGACTGAACACAATCAAAACGACTCAACAAAGGAAAACAAAGGTAAAACAACCTAAATACATCTATTGACACTCGAAACGACTCAAAATAAGAATCGAGAGAAACAAAAACACACACACAACACTCGGATGTGTACCACCAGTGGGAGACCTCTCAGTTCATGAGGAGCCTGTTTCTTCGGGTATTGTTTCCCACCTTTTCTTATTTGTGATTCTCACATCACTCTGGCACTTAATCTCTTGTTTTTTGAAAAAGCCATTTTCTCACTTTTTCTCTCAGCGCGCATCTCTCTATTCTTCAATCTCTCTTCTTTTTTATCCCTCCCCTAGGTGGTTGATGGATAAACAAGAAGTTGCGGGCTCTTGCCCCTAGCATTCTGCTAGATTCTTCTTCTTCTACTCACAACAGTGAACTTTCCCACGGAGGGGTTGCGCTACAATTGTGTGTGTAGCAAATCTGCAGCTGACATCGGTTGATGACGCCCTTGGCCGGTTCGGATGTGACCAGACCTTTTCGAACAAGGGAGTGGAATATCCTGCTTCTTTTCCTGTTCGTGCTTCACACTTGACTTGATACCTCACTGCTCGGAGGATGAGAGAGCTTTCAACCTTTTGCTGTTTGCTTCAGTTGTGCCTTTTTCTGGCAAGTAGAGTGCCCTTTCTGGCAGGTATGGTGCCTTTTCTGGCAAATGCATTGACAATGGGAAAAAGACAGGAAACCTGACTCAACTGTGCTCCTAGTTCATCATTTTGACCATTTTTTTTGTTTCGGTTTTCTACGAAAACAATTTTGACCAGCATGAGAGTTAGATTAACATGCTTGTTCGTTTTTCTGATTTGAAATCATGCAAGTTAGGTTATGAGCACTGAAAATTTTCCTTTTTCTTGGGTCCGAGATATGGTCCAGTTTTGGAAAAAAGGGAGCAATTTTCAAGAAAATTAGTCAACTTCATTAAAAATTCTCAAAAACTATTTTTGCAAATGGCCACTGCTCGACCAACATAGAATTTACCCTTGAGATGCACAACCTCAGATCCAAAACAATGAAAAATTACCCCTTGTCTGAAGGGCACTGCACGGCGATGGAAAGTTGCCCTTTGTCTGAATGGCACCACAGCGCACCGTAATCAGTCCTCAAAGTGACGATCACAACCGAACTCTCGGATACAGAGAAGACAAAGATGATCAGAACCATTACATGGACACAGTCGATTCGGAAGTGTTTATGGTTGGACTTCAGAATGAAGTTGCCTACGTATCCTAAAGATGGGAATCAAACCTGACGTAGTTTCGGGTTAAGGTACACTTCGGTATTTAACCTCTTCTTTTGTGCTTTAACTTTTGCCAAGGCCGCCTTTCCGGGTTTTCAACCTTGCGAGCTTTGTCTTTCTTTTCTTTTCAATTCTTTTCATTTCTTCTTTTATTTGTTCATTTCTTTTTCTTTAGTTCTTTTTGCTTTTCTTTTCATTTTCTTCTTTTTTTCTTGCTCTAACTTTTGCTTGGGTCGCCCTTTTGGGTTTTCGGCCCAGCGAGCCTCTCAAGGGTAAAAGTGTAGCTTTGTCCATGTTGATCGGTTTGAGATCTCGAAGCCATCTAAATCTAGGAGAATGGCTGCTGTTTGTTGATGATGTAGAAGTCCATCCAATGGGGTGCTGAATTTGCCCCTAGTGTTTTGCATAGGAACTCAATTGTCCTTTAACAATACTTTCTTATTTCCTTCCTTCTGGGATTTGGCATTCTTGCCGATCTTCGTTAACTTGAGAAATGTCCCAATTTTTGACTCTTCGAGCACATCTGACATTTTTTGCCCCTAGTTCAAGGGCAGCTTCTCATCCAGCTTTGCAAGCTTTCTTTTGATCATATTTGACCTTCTTGCCCCTAGTCTAAGGGTTGCTTCTGATCTGGCCGTACAAGCCTTATGTTGTGATTGATCGTTTGAACATTCTGAATCCAAGTTCAAGGTTTGAAAGCAAAAGGGGTCAAGTCTTGAGGCTGAGAGCAATCCTAGGCTGCACAATCTCAAGAGCGATTCCACACAGGTCTTCGCAGGATCACACGCAAAATATTTTTTGAAATCTTTTAAGAAAGCGACTAATCGCTCGCGCTGAAGACAGTGCGGAACCTATCTGGATCAAGTCAGGATCTTTCTTAGTACTCACATTAACAAACATGATCTCATTCATTAAGGGCTTAGCATGCCTCTCTTTCTCTCAATTAATCAAATTTTTGCAAATCTTGAGGAATTCCTTCCTCTTTGTTTTCATCACAGTGTTCAAAAAGTTTTGAAAAACTTAGGTCAATGCAATGATTTCAAGGCACAGAAAAGTAGGCGAAAAGCACTGCCGTTTCATTCAGATCTTCTGGCACAACTGGCTTAAGGCAGAAACAAACTCAAGAGTGTGAAAATCACTGCTGTTTCATTCAAATCTTCTGGTGCAACTGACCCCATGGCAGAAATAGACTTTAAATGAGTGTAAAAGTCAAACACAAAATAAGATAGTGATGTTTGAGGTAACACCCCCGAAATCACCCGACTCTAACAAAACAGGACTGACTCGATACAACAAGACATACTCAAAACAATACAACAAGACTGACCCAATACCCAAGTCAGAAAGTATAAAAACTAGCACTTGCACAATGCTCAAAACAGTGCGGGCCATCCATCACATCTGGAGTAAACTGGGTGCCATCCGCTGGTGGTTCATCCCCTCGATCAAATGATCACATTATCCTCCACGTTCATTGACGCAGTGCCGATAGACTTTGTAGGACCTGGCACGACGATGACCTCTTTATCAATCAGATCTTGTATTTCGTGGCGAAGACTGAAACACATGTCAGTGTCATGGCCGACTTGTTGATGAAAGGCACAGTACTTAGTCGAGTTGTGGGAGAGAGGAAGTTTATTCGGTAATGGCCGTGGCTCTAGGGGCTTCAGATGCCCCTTTTTGATCAGGACCCTCAAGGCCGTTGACAGAGACATGTATAGTGGGGTGAACACCCTTTGGCCCCGAGGTCGGTATTTGGCAGGTTGTGAGCTGGTTGTGCCAGATGTATCGGTGAAAGGGTCGGCCGGTGCTGACTTTTGATGATCTCTTCCGAGTGTAGGATTGGATCTGAAAGGGGTCTTTCTGGTACGACATCCTTTGTCTCGGCTTGCCCCTTGATTCAGACTGCCCCCAACTTGAGTGGCAAAATTATCATCCACAGTTTTTGTAACCACTGCAAGCACTTGCTGTTTGTTCAATCCTTTGGCTTTCAAAGCCTCAACAGCCTACAGAAGGTGTTCATGGGGATCAATGTCTACCCCTACCTTGTTCTTTCCACTCGCCTCCACTTTGCCAAGGGATCGGCCTTCTTCAAATGTAGCTCGTCCCAAGATTGGGTAGCCTTTTGTCATGAAATTCTCAGTATGTGGTGTGGTCGATGACGGAACCAATATCCCGAAGGCTAAATCTGCCACAGTTCTCTGAAGATCTTCGATCATTCTCATCAGCTCGGAAGTAGTGGGCTCACGGGGTTGAGATGATTGGGGTCTAGGTGCATCCGTCATGCACAAGTCCACGCTTTCTGGAATGAACACCTCAGGCTTGGGTAGATGGGCCGGGGTGATGTATATGCTCGGGTTGTAGGCAGATGACAGTATATGGATGAGGTTGAGGTAAGCAGGAGATGTTTGGTCATTGGGGTCTGGAGGTGGAGCTATCGTCCGGTTGTCGATCAGATTCTGAACCTCATGACGAAGGCGGTAGCAACGATCAATGCCATGATCGCGTTGTTGATGATACACGAGTATTTGGAGGGGTTATGTCTAGCAGGGAGTGGGTTAGGCAGAGGTTGAGGATCGAGGGATTTGAGATACCCTCTTTCCATCAGGACTTTTAGTGCGCTAGTTAGGCTCATATAGAGGGGAGTGAAAGTTCTACTCTGTGCTCGGGTTAAGCTAGCTGTTTGTAGGCTTGGTTTGGCCAAAGGGTTGGCTGTGGCGACTGTATTGATTTCAGTGGGTTCGAGAATAGTGCTACTACCAGCATTGGTACTCCTTGCAAAAACCCTCCTTATCAGTTCACTAATTCTGGGAATGATCCCACTGTTGAATGCATTCTCGACCTGAACCCCCAGTTCATGTAAACTTTTGAAAGTGGTTAGTGGAACGACTATCAACTTCTGCAACATATCGGGCTCAAGGTTCTGCACCACTATCTGCACTTGGTCCCTCTTAGAAGGCTGATCTGTCATCTGCGCTGCCTTTGCTCTCCACCTTGCCACAAATTCTACAAAAGGCTCTGTTGGGTTCTGGCGGGTTGCTTCAAGCTCTTACATAGTCATTTCAACTTGGGTATTGTAAGAATATTGATGGACAAAGGCCTCAGCCAACTCTTCCCAGTTTTGCTTCACTGTATCTTCCAACTTGGCATACCAAGCGGCTGCTACACCCAACAGGGTTCTTCTATACGGAGAGAGTTTTTGTGGCTTAGTCAGACCCATCGGCTTCAGGATATCCAAGAAAAGCTGGATATGTACCATAGGACCTCTAGACTCGTTGAAATGGTCAATATGTGGCATTTTGAATCTATCTGGGAGCTGTACGGTGGCCTAGGTGTACCCATCCTCAATGTCAGGAATGGAGTTAAGGCCTTGTGCCTTTTTGAATTGCTTCTCAAGGTTCACAATTTTCACTGTAGTCGGATTGAGCTCATTAACATCAAGGGGATAAAGCCTCTCATTAGGCTGTACCAGGAGTCTGAAAACTAGAGCTTGAGCCAACCCTTCTTGGGGATCCGGTCATGCAAATCTTCAGCTGGCGGAAGTGGGTCAAAGTTCGGCTGGGGTCCCGAGACTGAATGTATGGTAGATGCCACAGATGGGCGTTGCGTTTCAGTATTGGTCTCATCCTGCACGACAGTTCCCTGGTTTAATGCTGCTATCACGGCCATAACTTCTTTCGAACCCTGTGCCATCACGGTCTGCTGAGTTTGAACAAAGGTGATGTGACTGGTGACTATCGGATCAGTTGAACCGTGAGCCCTGACTGGCCTTTTTTTTGCCTTACAACTGGCGAAGGAAAACACTGGTTGCCCTGGAACTGAATCTCTGACCTGACAAAGTCTATCAACACAAGTCCAATGCACCCGGGGGATATCAGAGCCTTCTGAAGCTATGGTTCCCAGACTACCTTGCAAAAGAGAAAACAAACAGCATCTCAGCCTGATTTCACTAGAACGGACATGAGCATAGCTGAATGACTGTGCTCCCTACATAATTCTGCCCAAAATTCTGCCTGTAAACTGATACCCTTAGGCCGATACTCAGACTTGAAACTGATACATATAACCTGTAGAGACGCACTCTGACAGCACATACCAAGCAAGTAAGAGCCAAAACACCCCTATGGTGGGGTAGGGTTTCCCTGTCCTATTTTATCAGGAGCTAAGGTTTCAATATGCACACAGCGGTTTCAAACAACCTACACTCGGATAAGCAACTTGTCCTAGCTTGGAATGGTCACTATGGCTTTTGATATGCACTAGGTCGAATGGTCAAAAAGGGCGCCTCAGTAACAACCAAGGTTTGTGTTCCCATCATGGCAGAGCCCGTAACTGGTCAACCTTATGGCTGTAGGCACACCCTTGGGCTTCAATGCTACAGTTCAGACTCAAATGTCACGGTTCTTAATCTGATCTCACAATGTGCGATGTGAGATTGATAAATCACCAAAGAGTCCAAATCCGGCAAATCGTTTTGGAAAATTGATTTTTGTAAAGAAGTGTCAAACATGGACTGCTTTGCCAGATATAGAGTCGCCACCTAAATATTTTATTTTGGGGGAATTTAGGAAACCCTGACTCGTGCCTAAGGCCACGTGTCCATCATCACCAAAGTTGTCTCGGCTCGAGAATTTGGGTACGATTAGAGAAGGTCATTTAATGAGCACCCCCGCTCGTTCGATCAAAGATCGGCCTGTACTAAGCATGATATCTTGTTTTTGAAAACACATGTGCTCTTATTCTGGTTAATTCGCTAGAATTACTATGTGATGCGCACAACAAAACAAGTATAAACTAGATCGCCTAATTTGGAACCAAGCATCGCATATCCGTTTGTTTGGAAAATGGTTTCAAGTTTTGCTACTCGTAAGTAGGCTAAAATGCAGATTTCAATGAATTGTCCCAATTCAAGTAATCCAACCTTCACCCATAGGCATTCAGGCAGTTAATCACGTAAGCAAATAGCCTCATGGCAAGCATGCTTTCATGGCAACATTAACACACATGCAGTATGCTAAAGCGTAAACACTCACAGTGTACTCCGAGCCAAAACAAGGAACTGGTTAGAAATCATGCATGATCCCATTTTATGTTAAGACGGCTAATGCAACACATGCAAAAATGCAATTAAGAGAGGCTCGGCTATCCTAAGAATGTCATGTGAGATGCAACTTGGTACATGTATTCAAATTTGAACTGAAATACAATGCAGTTAGCATGATGCGTCGAGCCCGGTGCATGCAATATAGATGAATGGATGCAAACATGTAAGCATAAGGTATGCTAAATGAAATACATCCTAAAACTAACCATCGTAAGCGGTTAAGTAAAAGGGAGAAAGAAATGGGGGTTGGAAGACATGAATCACACACACGCACGCTTATTACAACAATTGGCCCTCTCGAGGGAGAGATCGAATAAGAAGCTAACTAGCTAATCTAAGCTAATTAAACTAATTATTACACAAAAAATTAATTAACTAATCCTAGTTAACTGATTATTACAAAACGAATTGAATAGCTAACACATTAACTATTAAGAGTACAAACCAAAGCAAAAGCTAGCTATCTAAGCATGGTAGATAAGGAAAGTAGTAAATCTGGAGGTTCTCGGAGCGAGAAGACTGGATGCATGCTCGGTTGCCTCGTTCGGAAATCCAATGCGATGCCTTAATTTGCCTCTGTTTTCATTTGTTTTCAGAAACTTGCACCAAGCTCCAGAAAGTTGAAACTCCACCATAGGAATCCTGTGGGAGGGTGGCCGACCACTTTTGGTCCCTAGAAACACCTGCCGATCACTTTTGGTTGTTGAAAACCAAGAAAAATGGTCGGCCAGCTACTTTTTCTAAGTGGCCGACCAGTTGTTCCTGCCAGACTCCAGTTTTCTGCAACAGAGAACAAGAAAGGGCATGGCAATGCATTTGCAAGATATGTATACACAACCACCCTCCCTACCATGTTATGAACTCAAGGGGGTGTGGTTCTCAACCCCCGGGTCACCAATCGTGGATTTTCATGCATGATGGCCGAGAGGCAAAGTTGCACAATTCAATATGAAAATGAATGCACAAGTACACACATAAAGCCTAAAACTCTTTCATGTATGATCAAGAGAGTCAAGAGCGTCGACGACCGGGAATTAAAGCACGTTTCATCACTTTAAGTATGAAACATCCCTCGTTTTCCGTGTTTGGACTAACACTTATTCCAAACAAAATGCAAGCAAGCATGGCATACACAATGCGAATAAACTACATGGCATACTCAATGCAATGTGACAAGATCAACTTAACAAAGCTAATGACATGCGAATGATGCTAATGCATGCATGCACAATGCAATACAATAAGGGCAACTTATCAATTTTAGAAACATGCATACTCAATGCGAAGAACAACTTGGCATACACAATGCAATGTAAGATGACATACTCAATGCAATGAAACAATATGGCAAACTCAATGCAATATACATGGCATAATCAATGGACTTAAACCAAAAAGGGGGTAGACCTCAGTCATGCCCAAATTAGTGGCCATTGGTGATGAAATGAAGGCACATAAAGCAAGGCATGCATGCACAATGCATTGGCTATCAAAGAGGCCAAAGAGCACAACTCTCGAGAGTGCTCAATGAGTGACAAAAGTGGAAGTGTAACAACACTAAGTGTACTGAAATGAAACAAGAAATGATGCCAAATCATTCAAACAACATAAGTAAAGCATGCTAGGGTCCTAAGGCATGAAAGCTAGCAAAGAGCAACACAAAGGAGGCATGCGAGACATGGCACAAATGCATGAACTAAGCACGGACAGAGCTCAAGTAGGTCAAAATAAGGACCTAAACATGCTGAGATGAGGGCCCAAAGGCCTACGCATGCAAGCATGCAAGCTAAGGCCATAACAAGGCCATAATGCACAACACATAAAGACATTCAAAGCATGAATGAAGTGGGAACATAAGCATACTATAAGCTCTGAAATGTCATGTTAGATGATGCTAAATCATGTACACAACACAAATAAAGCATGCAATGGTGCTCAAAGCTTGAGGCAAGCAAGAGCATTTGTACTACAAGCATACAAAACATAAAGCATGTGACTAAGGAAACCCAAAACAGTCCTAGAACATGTTAGAATGAGTCTAAAACATGCATGGAAGTAGGCCAAAACATGCTAGCATGAAGGGCAAAAGGCATGATTCATACAAGGCAAATAAGGTGGATTACACTATACCTATTAAGACCGGGCATGGAATGACATAAGCAATAAAAATCAGAGTTATATCATGGAAAAATAACCCCAAATAAACACTGAAGTGAGAGCTCGCAAGCTATGGCATGAAGGCATACACAATGATTCATGTTAAGGCATAAAGGGGGAAACCCTCCAACGCATTGAATGTGTGACAAATGTGAATGTATGGCCATGAAACATGGATTGAAATCACATAACAAGTGATGCCAAATCATTCAAATAAGCCAAGTAGAGCATGCTAGTGGACTTGGTGTACAAAGCTAACAAGCTAGATTGAACTATAGCTATACGAAGCAAGTCATGCATGGCCAAAACAACCAAAATCAGAGCGAAAGCACATTAAAACATGAACAAAAACTTCTCAGAGCTAAGCCAAAAAACATGCTAAAACGACATGTTACAACATGATGCATGTTAGGCTATTTCATGGGATTGCACTACAAGTGCAAGGAGCATGCGAAGGCTAACTAAACCAAACCAAAACAGAGTCATGACATGGCAAAACATCACCAAAAACATGCTGAAATGAAAAGAAAAACAAGCTTGAATGACATGCTACTTCATAAAGCATACAAAGCTAGTTTGTGTGATTTACACTACAAGTGTATTAACCATGCATGGAGTGACCAAAGCAAGTAAAACTAGTGGAATGCCACAGCAAAATAACCACAAATACAAGCTAAGATATGGTCTACATACACTTAGTAAAGATGCTCAAACATGAGGCATATTAAGGCATGTATTGAAGATGCAAGGAGAGGGAATGGCCCTCTCCTTCTTAGGACCTTAAAACACCATCCAATACAAGGTGGTCCCGAAGCTCACAAAAAAGGCTAAAAAACAAGGCCAAACAAGGCCTAAGAGGGGGTAAACAACCCCAAACACAAAAGTGATCTGTAACAAACTTTTTAAGCATGCAAAAAAAGAACTTTTATCAGTTATGAGCTAAGCTTAAAACAACATGCAAGATAGGCTAAAAGCTTAAGCAAGAAAGGGGGATTTAAAGGTCAAAAGCTCACCCTTGAAGACCCTCTTTATAATTGCAACTCCAGTAGGTTTTTCAAGCTCAAGTCAACCCAAGAACACCAAAATCAGCCCCTAAGAACCTCAGTAGCAAAAGGATGGTGTTTGAGTGTGTGTTTGTGTGTTAAAGTAAGACAAATCTACACTTTTGAACACAAAAATGAAGAACAAGAGTGATATAGAGACAAAGCTATATGTAACTCTCTTCCCTCAGATTTTCTGAACCTGGAGGAGGGAAGAGGAGCCTCCCTCTTATAGAAGAGGAAAGCCAAAGCTTCTTGGAGAAGCTAAAATGCTCTCCAGCTGTGCCAGCTGTCCCAAAATATCTCCAAAAAGGTGCCAAAAAGCAAGTGGTCGACCTGCCACTTAAAGTGGTCGGCCGACCATGGCCGACCACTTAAGTGGTCAACCAGAGCAAAAACTGGTCGGCCATAGGTGGGAGAGGTCAACACACTAAATGCAAGGTGGTGGTGTGGTGGTCGACCAGAAAAGATGGTCCAAAGACCAAGAAAACCAGTTATCTGACAAGAAAACTAGCTGGAAAAAGGAAAAGTGGTCGGCCAGGAGAAATACTGGTCTCCCACCCTTGTAACACCTTCCAAACAAGGAAAGCAAGGTTTGTACCAAAAACAAACCAAAACAAATGCAAGACGAGAAATCGAGAGGCGAAACACGCAGCCAAATGCCCCGAAAACTAGTTGACGAGCAACAAAAGTGGTATGCAACCACAAAAGTGGTCTCCCGGACCACAGTGTTCCTCTAGGCAGAGGCAACAAGGCGTGGTTCAAAAACCACGCCAAACGGAGAATGTTAAGCGGTCCCGAGACAAGGCACGCGGCCAAATGCTCCAAAAATCGAAAACTAGTCTCCAAATGGGAAAAGTGGCCTACGACCACGAAAAGTAGTCTACGACCACAGAGAGATGGTCTACAAGACCACTCCCTCCCTACGGGAAGGGAAAACAAGACTTGGTCCACAAACCGAGTCAAAGCACAAAGAGTTCAGAGGCCTGGAGGCAAGGCTCTCAGCCAAAACTCCGAAACCTCTAAACGAGCACAACATGCACCATCACCGAGCACTCAATCAATGACGTCTGAGTCTTAAGGTTGGTCAAAAATGGGGTGTCTATAGTTGTCCCTCTTTGACAGAACTCGAAAGTCATAAGTGACGGGAGTGGGTGTTAAAGCCCAGAGATGACCCATTTTTGGCATGGCCAAAGACTTAGACAAACAGATAAGATAACAAAGAAATGTGCCCGCAGGCAGGGGCAAAACACAAGGGACATGCACAAAGCCGAACATAACTTATGATCATGCAAAGAAAGCTGTAACGAAGCAAATATGCAAAATAAATGCAACAATTTAAGCAAGCGAAAACGAACCAAACTACATTACATGCAGAAAGGATGTAAGAGAATTATACAATTCTCACTACGTCTCACACGGAGAATACAATATCGGTCTAGTTCGTCTGGTCGTGCC
Source organism: Camellia sinensis (assembly GCF_004153795.1). NCBI lineage: Eukaryota > Viridiplantae > Streptophyta > Magnoliopsida > Ericales > Theaceae > Camellia > Camellia sinensis. The sequence continues at coordinate 718,101 of NW_021026954.1, read as the reverse complement.
AGCCTCAAATGAACCGTACATATAATACTGTGCCTGCAAAAGAGAGAAACTCAACAGGTACAATATTGTTAGAAACATGCATAGCAATGCAAGTGAAAAGTGCGTAATGATGCAAGTAGAGTGATGCATGCCAATGTAACCTAAGTGTGACGCATAACGCAATGCACCAACAAGTGCAGGTAAGGTGCGCAAGATAGCGCGAATGATACTATGTAATGCACAAAATAGTGCGATGCACTAAATAGCGCGATAAAATGCATGCACAATGCAAGCAATGGACACAGCGCAAAATAGCGCGATAAAATGTAATGCACAAGACAGCGCGATGCGCAAAATAGCGCGAATGAAATGTAATGCACAAGACAGTGCGATACACAAGATAGCGCGATGCGCAAAATAGCGCGAATGATGTGCAACGCACAAGACAATGTGATGCGCAAGACAGTGCGATGTGCAAAATAACGCGAATGATGTGCAATGCACAAGACAGTGCGATGCGCAAGATAGCACAAGACAGTGCGATGCGCAAGATAGCGCGAATGATATGCAATGCACAAGACAGTGCGATGCGCAAGATAGCGCGATGTGCAAAATAGCGCGAATGATGCATGCAAAATGCAAGTATAGGCGCACAAAATAGTACAATTGATAAATGTATGGTAGATGTAAAGGGGGACGTATTCCAACCACGTTGGAATCATGAGAGAAGGAAAAACAACCAATCAGGCGCATACACAATGCAACCCGAGATAAATTCCAAACACGCTGAAACCGTGTAAGGAACATGGACACTCAAACCACGCTGAAATCGTGAGGGGAGGTCCAGAACAACCCGCCCAGGTGTGTTCAAAACACAACCTGAGATAAAACACGCCCAAGCCCATGCACACGCGTCCTGAGATAAATTCCAAACACGCTGAAATCGTGCAAGGAACGGGGCACTCAAACCACGTTGAAATCGTGAGAGGAGGTCCAGAATAACCCGCCCAGGTGTGCTCAAAACACAACCTGAGATAAAACATGCCCAAGCCACTCGTCCTAAGATAAATTCCAAACATGCTGAAATCGTGTGAGGAATGGGGGAAGAGGGAGGAACAAAGGGACATATCCCCGTGCTCCGGAATGGTTCAAGCACTGGAACATATTCCAAATGCTTTTAACTGAAAAGGGAGAAATATAGGGACGCATCCCCGTGTTCAAAATGGTATGAGCATTGGAACGTATTCCAAATGCTCTAAACCAAAGAGGGAGAAACATAGGGACGTATCCCCGTGTTTGAAATGTTACGAGCATTGGAACGTATTCCAAATGCTCTTAACCGAAAAGAGGAGACACATGGGGACGTATCCCAGTGTTTTCGAAAAGAAGAAGACACATAGGGACGTATCCCTGTGTCTTGGAAGAAGAATGAAGCATAGGGACATATCCCCATGTTTTGGAAAGAAGAAGGCAAAAACCTCTCAGCGTAGTACACGCAAGAGAGAAGAAAGGGAAAAATCTCTTAGCGTAGCACACGCGAGAGAGGAAAGATATCAGTCAAACTGAACCGAAACTTGTCTGAATGAACAGTACATACAATACTGTGCATGACTGAGAAAGGATCTAGATAGGCAAAATGCAAAACAATGCATGATGTTTAAGGAATGCAATAAACAGACAAAGCGGCGCTTTAGAAAGCACCTCACGGGGTGAGTGGCGATAAAACGCTCTACTCTGACGAGGATCCGCCCCTCGCATTCCTCGAACACTTACCTTCAACTCACAGTACAAAGGTGCTGAAATGCTGACAAGGAGCAACATCTGCTGGGGAAGCCACGGATGCCGCTTTTATTCCTGATCATACTCACAACTTTCCCTATTCTTCGATGGGGTGACACACTAGGTTGGTTCAGTATCCAGAATCGAGATGCATACCCGCTACCTCAACCTATGGGGCTTTCACACAGATTTCAAGCCGGGAATACACCCCTGGGTATTTAAACCAGATTTTAGTCTCGGAAATTCCAAACCTTTGTGCTCTAGGCATCAGCCATTTGAACTCTAGTTTCTACCATCGCAATTGATCTCCTAGGAACTCATTGCAAACACGGCCAAGATGCCTCTGGCAGGTAATGATACTCAGGGAGAGCATTTCTGATTGCCGTTCTGGTATCGAAATAGTCAACACCGTGTTCTGTTCACTTTGAACACACGGCTCATACATCACGCTGCTCATTTTGAACACATAGCCCATAACACAGTACTCTGTTTCTCTGAACACACAGCACATTCTGAACCCTGCTCATTCTGAACACACAGCTCATAACACAACTCGATTTATTGAACACACAGTCCATTCTGAACACTGCTCACTCTGAACACACAGCTCATAACACAGTATTCTGTTCATTTTGAACACACGGGATGTAAAGAGGGAACTTGCAGAAGTCGAAACATACTCAGATGCTCTGAATTTTCCTTATCTTCCTTTGCTTCGCAATCCGGAACCCATAGCTTCAGATAGGTCCTGGTTCCACTGTTCCGACATGACCTGGGTTGGACCCTACGGTTTATGAAAGAACGAATTCTTGTTTTGCACAAATGCGGAGAATGGCACAACACTCTGAGCACAAAACGATTTATTTTTTAAATTGAAAGATGAGCTTTTGACCAGGTATTGAGCCTACAACTGACCGCAGTCAAAACAACTCAACAAAGAAAAACAAAAGGTAAACAACCTAAACACATTAAGTAACACTCGAAATAACTCAAAACAAGAATCGAGAAAAACAACACAACTAACACGACACTCAGACATATTACAAAGACGAGAGACCTCTCAGATCATGAGGAACCAGTTTCTCCGGGTATTGTTTCCCACCCTTTCTTATTTGCGATTCTCACATCACTTGACCCTCAGGCTCGGTTTTTCTCTCAAAACCCTTTTCTCACTTTTTCTCTCAACGCACATCTCTCTATTCTTCAATCTCTCTGATTTTTTTTTATCCCTCCCCTGGGTGGTTGATGGATAAACAGGAAGGTTGTGGGTTCATGCCCAGCATATTCAGCTCGCGGTTATTTTCTCCGGTGACGTCTAGTCGATGCCCCGGATGAGGGAGTGGGGTATCTTGATCCATTCCGGTTTGTGCTTCGCACTTGGCTTGGTACCTTGTTGCTTGGAGGATGAGAGAGCTTTCAGCCCTTCGTTGTTATCCTCAGCTGTCCCTTTTTTTGGCAGGTAGAGTGCCCTTCTGGCAAGTATGTCGGCAATGGGGAAAAGACAGAACACCTGACTCAACTGTGCCCCTAGTTCATCATTTTGACTATTTTTTGTTTTTGTTGTCTACTGAAACAATTTTGACCAATATGAGAGTTAGATTAACACACTTGTTCGATTTTCTGATTTAAAATCATGCAAGTTAGGTTATGAGCACTGAAATTGTTCGATTTTCTGATTTAAAATCATGCAAGTTAGGTTATGAGCACTGAAAATTTTCCTTTTTGGGTCCAAGATATGGCCCAGTTTTGGAAAAATGGAGTAATTTTTGAGAGAATTAATCAACCTCTGTAAAAATTCTCAAAAACTATTTTTGCAAACGGCCACTGCTCAACGAGCACGAAACCTACCCTTGAGATGCACAACCTCAGATCCATAACAAAGGAAAATTGCCCCTTGTCTGAACGGTACTATATGGCAACGGAAAGTTGCCCCTTGTTTGACCGCAGTACATTGTATGGCAACGGAAAGTTCCCCCTTGTCTGAATGGCACGGCAGCACATTGAATGGCAACGGAAAGTTGCCCCTTGTTTGAATAGTACAGCAGCACACTGAATGGCAACGGAAAGTTGCCCCTTGTTTGAATAGTACCGCAGCACACTGTAACCAATTCTCGAGGTGGCAATCACAACCGAATTCTCGGATACAGAGAAGTTAAAGATAATTAGAGCCATTACATGGACACAATCGATTTGGAAGTGTTTATGGCTGGACTTCAGAATGAAGTTGCCTACGTATCCCAAACATGGGAATCAAGCCTTACGTAATTCGGGTTAAGGTACACTCGTGTATTAACCCTCACCTTTTACGCTCTAACTTTTGCCAAGGCTGCCCTTCCGAGTTTTCAACCTTGCAAGCTATGTTTTTCTTTTCTTTTCTTTTCAATTCTTTTATTTTCTTTTTTTTTTGGTTCTTCTTTTTTCTTATTTTTCAAACTTTGAATTTTTTCTTTTCTTTTCTCTTTTTTTCTTGCTCTAACTTTTGCCTGGGTCGCCCTTCCGGGTTTGTGGCCCAGTGAGCCTCTCAAGGGTAAAAGTGTAGCTTTGTCCATGTTAAATAGTTTTGAGATCCTGAAGTCATCTGAATCTAGGAGAATGGCTGCTGTTTGCTGAAGATGTAGAAGTCCATCCAATGCGGGGCTGAATTTGCCCCTAGTGGTGTGGATAGGAACTCAATTGTTCTTTAGCAATACTTTCTTCTTTCCTCCCTTTTGGGATTTGGCATTCTTGCCCATCTTCATTAGCTTTGAGAAGCATCCCAATTTTTGGCTCTTCAAGTGCATCTGGCATTTTTGGTGCCCCTAATTCGAGGGGTGCTGCAGGTCTAGCCTCACAAGTTTCCTTTGATCACATCTGATCTTCTTGATCTGACTTTGTTGCTACTTATTCACGGGTTACTTCAGATAGGGCCACACAGGTCTCACATCATGATTGACCTTTGATCATTCTGAATCCAAGTCCAAGGTTTGAAGGTAAGGGGCCGAGTCTTGAGGCTGAGAGTGATCTTAAGCTGCACAATCTCAAGAGCGATTCCATACAGGTCTTCGCAGGATGGCGCAAAATATTTTTTGAAATCTTTTAATAAAGTAACTAGTCGCTCGCGCTGAAGACAATGTAGAACCAATCTGGATCAAGCCAGGATCCTTCTTAGTACTCATATTAACAAACATGATCTCAATCATTAAGGGCTTAGTACGCCTTTCTTTCTCTCAATTGATCAAATTTTGCAAAACCCGAGGAATTCCTTCCTCTTCGTTTTCATCACAATGTTCAAAAAGTTTTGAAAAACTTAGGTCAATGCAGTGATTTCAAGACACAGAAAAAGAAGGTGGAATGTACTGCCGTTTCATTCTAAACTTGTTGCCACAACAGGTTCAAAAGCAGAAACAAACACAGAAACATGAAAACCACAGTTGTTTCATTCAGAACTTCTGGTGTAACTACCTCCACGGCAGAAACAGACCCAAAAGAAAGCAAAAAAGACAAACACAAAACAAAATAGTGATGCCCGAGGTAACATCCCCGGAATCACCCGACTCCTATACAACAGGGCTGACTCGATACAACAAGACAGACCCCAAACAAAAGACTGAATTAAAGCAGAAAGACAGACTCAAAACAACACAACAGAATTGACTCAACGCCCAAGCCAGAATGTAAAATAAACAACATTCGTAAATGCTCAAAATAGTGCGTGCCATACGCAACATCTGGAGTAAACTGAACACTGCCCGCAGGTGGTTCGTCCCCCGATCACATACTCGTACTATCCCCTAAGTCCACTGATCCAGTGACAATAGACTTTGCTGAGCTTGGTGGGATGATAACCTCGTCATCGATCAAATCTTGCACTTCGTGGTGAAGACGAAAGCAATTGTCGGTGCTGTGACCGGTTTGTTGATGGTATGCACAGTACTGGGTACCATCATGCTTAGTTGGAAGGGGATTCGGGAGGGGGCGAGGCTCAAGAGGTTTGAGGTGGCCTTTGTCAACAAGGATTTCAAGAGCCTTGGACAAAGGCATGTAGAGGGCATGGAAGACCCTGCGACCCCGGGGTTGGTACTTCGAGGTTTGTGGATTTTTGCTGGGCGCACTAGCAAAAGGGTCGACAGGCACTAGCTTGGTCTGCTGATTTTTCCTGGATGCAGAATTAGGGTTGGAAGAAGCAGTTTTGGTACGACGATCCTTCTCTCGATTTTCACCTTGGCTCGAACTGCCCTGGGTCTGAGTATGGAAGGTGTCATCCACAGTTTTTGCAGCAACTGCGAATACCTGCTGTTTGTTCAGTCCCCCGGCTTTCAGAGTCTCAACAGCCTGCAGAAGTTGTTCATAGGGATCAGTGTCTGTCCCCATCTTGTTCTTTCCACTAGCCTCAGCTTGGTCGAAGGTTTGGGTTGCTATATCAGTGTGAAGTCCTGTTGTTATTGGCATGCCATTGCCTATACTTAGGATGGGTTCAGGTTGGCTGAGTTTAATTACAATTCACTCCAGTAGCAGGGGCTCTTTTGGCATGAAATTCCCAACATGAGACATGGTTGACGGTGGAACTGACATTCCGAAGGCTAGATTAGCTACAGATCTCTAAAGATCGCCGATCATTCCCATAAGCTCGAAAATGGTGGGCTCACGGGCTTGAAATGTTTGGGGTTCCCAGATCGGGTATGTGGCAGGTGACCTGGGTGGATGTTCCATTTCAACATCGATCTCACCCTGCATGGCGATTCCCTGGTTTAATGCCGCTGCCATGACCACAATTTCTTCTGAATTCTGTGTCATCACGAGTCTGCTTAACTGAACAGAGGGGATGTGACTATTGATTGACGGATCAGATGAACCGGCGAGCCTTGATTGGCCTTTTTCTGCCTTGCCTCAGCGAAGGAGAACACTGGTTGCTTTGAACTGAATCTCTAAACTGAAAGAGAAAACATGCAGCATCTCAGCCCAATTTCACTAGAACAGACATAAGCATAGCTGAATAATTGTATTCGACCACTGATCACTGTTCCCCAAATTACTACCCCAAAACTGAATCTGATACCCGCAGATATAACTGACTCTCAAAGTACTGATGCCCTCAGGCCTGATACCCAGACTTGCAAACTGATACGTGCAACTTGTAGAGGTATTCTCTAATAGCACATAACAGGCAAATGAGAGCCAAAACACCCCTATGTTGGGGTAGGGTTTCCCTGTCCTATTTTGTCAGGAGTTAAGGTTTCACTACGCACACAATGGTTTCAAACAACCTATAATCGGGTAAGCAACTTGTCCTAGTTTGGAATAGTCACTATGGATTACGAATATGCACTAGGTCGAATGGTCAAAAGGGGTGCCCCGGTAAAAATCGGGGTTTGTGTTCCCGTCGTGGCAGAGCCCGCAACCGGTTAGCCTTATGGCACGCTTCTCAAAGCGAGCCTTTGGCAAACCGTTCAGGAATAGCATACGGCAAACACAGTGTCCTAGGCGCACCAATACAAATGCAATGCAAAGAAACACACAAGTGTGAACAAAACACGATATCATGAGTTCGAGTCAAGTTCTCTAATCTCCCCAGCAGAGTTGCCAGAAACTGTAGGCGCGCCCTTGGGCTTCAATGCTACAGTTCGGACTCAAATGTCACGGTTCTTAATCTGATCTCACAATGTGCGATGTGAGATGGATAAATCACCAAAGAGTCCAAATTCGGCAAATCATTTTGGAAAACTGATTTTTGTAAAGAAGTGCCAAACATGGACTGCTTTGCCAGATACAGAGTCGCCACCTAAATATTTTATTTGGGGGAATTTAGAAAACCCTGACTCGTGCCTAAGGCCGCGTGCTCGTCATCACCAAAGTTGCCTCGGCTCGGGAACTTGGGTACGATTGGGGAAGGTCATTTAATGAGCACCCCCGCTCGCCCGATCAAAGATCGGCCTGCACTAAGCATGATATCTTGTTTTTGAAAACACATATGCTCTTATTCCGGTTAATTAGCTAGAATTACTATGTGATGTGCACAACAAAACAAGTATAAACTAGATTGCCTAATTTGGAACCAAGCATCGCATATCCGTTTGTTTGGAAAATGGTTTGAAGTTTTGCTACTCGTAAGTAGGCTAAAATGCAGATTTTAATGAATTGTCCCAATTCAAGTAATCCAACCTTCACCCATAGGCATTCAGGCAGTTAATCACGTAAGCAAATAGCCTCATGGCAAGCATGCTTTCATGGCAACATTAACACACATGCAGTATGCTAAAACGTAAACACTCATAGTGTACTCCGAGCCAAAACAAGGAACTAGTTAGAAATCATGCATGATCCTAGTTCATGTTAAGGCGGCTAATGCAACACATGCAAAAATGCAATTAAGATAGGCTCAGCTATCCTAAGAATGTCATGTGAGATGCAACTTGGTACATGTATTCAAATTTGAATTGAAATACAATGCAGTTAGCATGATGCGCCGAGCCCAGTGCATGCAATACAGATGAATGGATGCAAACATGCAAGCATAAGGTATGCTAAATGAAATATGCCCTAAAACTAACCATCGTAAGCGGTTAAGTAAAAGGGAGAAAAAAATGAGAGTTGGAAGACGTGCATCACACACACCTACGCTTATTACAACAATTGGCCCTCTCGAGGAGGAGACCGAATAAGAAGCTAACTAGCTAATCTAAGCTAATTAAACTAATTATTACACAACAAATTAATTAACTAATCCTAGTTAACTAATTATTGCAAAACGAATCGAATAGCTAATGCATTAACTATTAAGAGTACAAACCAAAGAAAAAGCTAGCTATCTAAGCATGGCAGCAAAGGAAAGCAGTAAATCAGGAGGTTCTCGGAGGGAGAAGACTGGATGCATGCTCGGTCGCTTCGTTCGGAAATCCAATGCGATGCCCGATTTGCCTCTATTTTCATTTGTTTTCAGAAACTTGCACCAAGCTGCAGAAAGATGAAACTCCACCTTAGGAATCCTGTGGGAGGGTGGCCGACCACTTTTGGTCCCTAGAAACACCTGCCGACCACTTTTGGTTGTTGAAAAACCAGAAAAGTGGTCGGCCAGCTACTTTTTCTGGCTGGCCGACCAGTTGTTGCTGCCAGACTCCAGTTTTCTGCAACAGAGAGCAAGAAAGGGCATGGCAATGTATTTGCAAGATATGTATGCACAACCCCCCTCCCTATCATGTTATGAACTCAAGGGGGTGTGGTTCTCAACCCCCGGGCCACCAATCGTGGATTTTCATGCATGATGGCCGAGAGGCAAAGTTGCACAATTCAATATGAAAATGAATGCACAAGTAAACACATAAGGCCTAAAACTCTATCAAGCATGATCAAAAGCGTCGGTGACCGGGAATTGAGGCACGTTTCATTACTTTAAGTATGAAACGTCCCTCGTTTCCCGTGTTTGGAATAACACCTATTCCAAACAAAATGCAAGCAAGCATGACATACACAATGCGAATAAACTACATGGCATACTCAATGCAATGTGACATGATCAACTTAACAAAGCTAATGACATGCGAATGCTGCTAATGCATGCATGCACAATGCAATACAATAAGGGCAACTTATCAATTTTAGAAACATGCATACTCAATGCGAAGAACAACTTGGCATACACAATGCAAATAACCGCATGGCATGCACAATGCAATGTAAGATGACATACTCAATGCAATGAAACAATATGGCATAATCAATGCAATATACATGGCATAATCAATGGACTTAAACCAAAAAGGCAGTAGACCTTAGTCTTGCCCAAATTAGTGGCCATTGGTGATGAAACGAGGGCACATAAAGCAAGGCATGCATGCACAATGCATTGAAAATCAAAGAGGCCAAAGAGCACAACTCTCGAGAGTGCTCAATGAGTGACAAAAGTGGAAGGGTAACAACACTAAGTGCACTGAAATGAAACAAGAAATGATGCCAAATCATTCAAACAACATAAGTAAAGCATGCTAGGGTCCTAAGGCATGAAAGCTAGCAAAGAGCAACAGAAAGGAGGCATGCGAGACATGGCACAAATGCATGAACTAAGCATGGACAGAGCTCAAGTAGGTCAAAATAAGGACCTAAACATGCTGAGATGAGGGCCCAAAGGCCTAGGCATGCAAGCATGCAAGCTAAGGCCATAACAAGGCCATAATGCACAACACTTAAAGACATTCAAAGCATGAATGAAGTTGGAACATAAGCATGCTATAAGCTCTGAAATGTCATGTTAGATGATGCTAAATCATGTACACAACACAAATGAAGCATGCAATGGTGCTCAAAGCTTGAGGCAAGCAAGAGCATTTGTACTACAAGTATACAAAACATGAAGCATGTGACTAAGGCAACCCAAAAAAGTCCTAGAACATGTTAGAATGAGTCTAAAACATGCATGGAAGTAGGCCAAAACATGCTAGCATGAAGGGCATAAGGCATGATTCATACAAGGCAAATAAGGAGGATTACACTACACCTATTAAGACCAAGCATGGAATGACTTAAGCAATAAAAATTAGAGTTATATCATGGAAAAGTAACCCCAAATAAATACTGAAGTGAGAGCTCGCAAGCTATGGCATGAAGGCATACACAATGATTCATGTTAAGGCATAAAGGGGGAAACCCTCCAACACATTGAATGTGTGACAAATGTGAATGTATGGCCATGAAACATGGACTGAAATCACATAACAAGTGATGCCAAATCATTCAAATAAGCCAAGTAGAGCATGCTAGTGGACTTGGTGTACAAAGCTAACAAGCTAGATTGAACTATAGCTATACAAAGCAAGTCATGCATGGCCAAAACAACCAAAAACAGAGCTAAAGCACATTAAAACATGAACAAAAACTTCTCAGAGCTAAGCCAAAAACATGCTAAAATGACATGTTACAACATGATGCATGTTAGGCTATTTCATGGGATTGCACTACAAGTGCAAGGAGCATGCGAAGGATAACCAAACCAAATCAAAACAGAGTCATGAAATGGCGAAACATCACCAAAAACATGCTAAAATGAAAAGAAAACAAGCTAGAATGACATGCTACTTCATAAAGCATACAAAGCTAGTTTGTGTGATTTACACTACAAGTGTATTAACCACGCATGAAGTGACCAAAGAAAGTAAAAAAAGTGGTATGCAACAGCAAAATTACCACAAATACAAGCTAAGATACGGTCTACAAACACTTAGTAAAGATGCTCAAACATGAGGCATATTAAGGCATGTATTGAAGATGCAAGGAGAGGGGATGACCCTCCCCTTCTTAGGACCTTAAATCACCATCCCCGTGAGAAGGCCAATACATGGTGGTCCCGAAGCTCACAAAAAGGCTAAAAAACAAGGCCAAACAAGGCCTAAGAGGGGGTAAACAACCCCAAGTACAAAAGTGATCTTAAACAAACTTTTTAACCATGAAAAAAAGAACTTTTATTAGTTATGAGCTAAGCTTAAAACAACATGCAAGATAGGCTAAAAGCTTAAGCAAGAAAGTTGGATTTGAAGGTCAAAAGCTCACCCTTGAAGACCCTCTTTATAACTGCAACTCCAGCAAGTTTTTCAAGCTCAAGGCAACCCAAGAACACCAAAATCAGCCCCTAAGCACCTCAGTAGCAACAGGATGGTGTTTGAGTGTTAAAGTAAGACAAATCTACACTTTCGAACACAAAAATGAAGAACAAGAGTGATATAGTGACAAAGCTATATGTAACTCTCTTCCCTCAGATTTTCTGAACCTGGAGGAGGGAGGAGGAGCCTCCCTCTTATAGAAGAGGAAAGCCAAAGCTTCTTGGAGAAGCTAAGCTTGAATGCCATCCCTTCATGGAGGATGGCTCAAATGCTCTCCAGCTGTGCCAGCTATCCCAAAATATCTCAAAAAAGGTGCCAAAAAACAGCCGACCACTTTTGAAGTGGTCGGCCTGCTAGTAAAAGTGGTCGGCCGACCACTTTAAGTGGTCAACCAGGGCAAAAACTGGTCGGCCATAGGTGGGAGAGGTCAACACACTAAATGCAAGGTGGTGGTGTGGTGGTCGACCAGAAAAGATGGTCCAAAGACCAAGAAAGCCAGTTATCTGACAAGAAAACTAGCTGGAAAAAGGAAAAGTGGTCGGCCAGGAGAAATACTGGTCTCCCACCCTTGTAACACCTTCCAAACAAGGAAAGCAAGGTTTGTACCAAAAACAAACCAAAACAAATGCAAGACGAGAAATCGAGAGGCGAAACAAGCGGCCAAAAGCCCCGAAAACTAGCTGACGCGCAACAAAAGTGGTATGCAACCACAAAAGTGGTCTCCCGGACCATAGTGTTCCTCTAGGCAGAGGCAACAAGGTGTGGTTCAAAAACCACGCCAAACGGAGAATGTTAAGCTGTCCCGAGACAAGGCACGCGGCCAAAGGCTCCAAAAATCAAAAACTAGTCTCAAAATGGGAAAAGTGGCCTACGACCACGAAAAGTAGTCTACGACCACAGAGAGATGGTCTACAAGACCACTCCCTCCCTCGGGAAGGGAAAACAAGACTTGGTCCACAAACCGAGTCAAAGCACAAAGAGTTCAGAGGCTGGAGGCAAGGCTCTCAGCCAAAACTCCGAAACCTCCAAATGAGCACAACATGCACCATCACCGAGCACTCAATCGATGACGTCTGAGTCTTAAGGTCGGTCAAAAATGGGGTTCCTACAATGGCACGCTTTTCCAAGCAAGCCTCCGGCAAACCGTTTAAGAATAGCAGACGGCAAACACTGTGACTTAAGCACACCAATGCAAATACAAAGAAACACATAAGTGTAAACAAAACAACATATCATGATGTTCGAATCAAGTTCTCTGAATCCCCAGCGGAGTCGCCAGAAACTGTAGACCGCCCCGAACTCCGCTCCGCGCGCGAGGGCGTGAATTGTAGTTCTAGTTACTACAGTTCGGACTCCTGTCACGGTTCTGAATCTAATCTCACAAAGTGTAATGTAAGACTGATAAATCACCAAAGAGTCCAAATCTGGAAAATCGTTTTGAAAAATCGATTTTAATAAAAAAGTGCCAAACATGGACTGCTTTGCCAGATCTCAAAGTCGCCACCTAAATATTTTATTTTGGGAAATTTAAGAAACCCTGACTCGTGCCAAAGGCCACGTGTCCGTCATCACCAAAGTTGCCTCGGCTCGGGAACTTGGGTACGAGAGGGGAAAGTCCTGAAATGAGCACCCCCGCTCGCTCGATCAAAGATCGGCCTCTACTAACATGATACGTTGTTTTTGAAAACACATGTGTTCTTATTCTGATTTTAATCTAGAATTACTATGTGACGCGCATAGCATACAAGTATAGACTAAATCGCTCAAGTTGGAACAAAACATCTCATGTTTGTTTATTTGAAAATGGTTTGAAGGTGCTACTCGCACGTAGGCTAAGATGCGAATTTGCCACCCTCAAGTGGGCTTAGAAAAACATGATTTTGATGAATTGTCCCAATTTAAGCAATGAAGCCTTCATCCACAGGCATTCATGTAGTTAAACAATTAAGCAGTTAGTCTCATGGCAAGCATGCTATCATGGCAGTCACTTACACATATGCAAAGATGCTAAAGCGTAAACACTCACAGTGTACTCCGAGCCAAAAAAGAAGCTAGTTAGTAATCATGCATGATCCTAGCTATGTTAACAATGCCTAATGCAACACATGCAAAAATGCAACTAAGATAGGCTCCGCTATTCTAAGATGGCATATGAATGCTACACTTGATACATGTATTCAAATTGGTATTGAAATACAATGCAGTTTATATGATGCGCCGAGCCCAGTGCATACAAGACAGATGAATGGATGCAAACATGCTAGCATAAGTATGCTAATTGAAAATGACCCAAAACTAACCATCAAAAGCGGTTAAGTAAAAGAGAGAAAGATGTGGGGTTGGAAGACATGCATCACACACACGCACACTTATTACAAAATTCGCCCTCTCGACGGAGGGTCCGAATAAATCAACTAACTAGCTACGCTAAGTTAATTAATTACAAACCGAATTGAAACTAGCTATACTAAGCTAGTTAGAATATTACAAAGATGAAATAAATTAGCTAAATACATTAACTAATTAATTACAAAATTAGCAAATTAACTAGTTAAACAAAGCAGTTAAAATGGCCTCGAGGGGAGGGAGATATGCATGCTCGATCGCCTCGCTCAGAAATCCACTACCGTGCCTCTAATGCCTCTGTTTGCATTCTTTTAGACTTCTGAAAATTGTGCCAACTTCCTAGATGCTTCTGATCCACCTTAAGAACATGCTGAGAGTGGTCGGCCAAGAGGAATGGCCATCGGCCAAAGATAATGGTCATCGGCCACTTTTGATAGCCGATCGGCAGACTTTGTGGCCGGTCGGTAGCCTTGATGGCCGGTCGGCCACTGCTTCCTGCAACTTCTCCTTTTGCTGCAACAGAGCACAAACAGAGGCATGGTAGTGTATTTGCAAGGTATGTGTGCACAACCACCTTCCCTATCATATCTCAAGCTCAAGGGAGTGTGGTACTCGACTCTCGGGCCATCAATCACGCATCTCAATGCATGATGGCCAAAGAAGCCAAGTGTGCACAATTCAATGTCAATGAATGCACAAGAATAACACATAAGGACTCGATGAACCTCCACCTTATCATGCATGGTCAAAGGTGTCAGTGACCTAAGAAATGAGGCACGTTTCATCACTTTGAGTATGAAACGTCCCTCGTTCCTCGTGTTTGGATTAACGTCTGATCCAAACACAATGCTATGCAACACAAATATGTTATCTTGGCATGTTTTACTTCGATTCATTTTGTTTACTCATTTTAGATTACCGATAAGTCCCTTAACCGTTTAAGTCCAAAAGTGAGAGTCCTCTAATGAGAGGAAGGCCAATCAAAAGAATGGTTTAAGGCATATGAGAAACCATGCCTTTGACTAGGAGGAATCCTCAAAAGAGAGAGTTGAAGCCATTTAAGCACAAGTCTCAATCCTTTGCATTAAACTCAAACTCAAGACTAACCAATCCTTAAAACAAATCAAAAGTGAAGAAATGAGGAGGATGACAGATTTTCAGTGCTAAAGTGGCATGAAATGCAAGACTCTACTATGCAAACATCGCATGCACAACATGCTAAAACACTTAAGCATTGAAACTAGTGAAAAGCTTTACACTAGGACCATGCAATACAATGCTCAATGGACTAAACCAACCCCAAACAAACCTCATGCATGCCAAAAAAATAGCTAAAATGGATTGAAATGATAGCATGGTAAGCAAGAAAAAGCATGCTCAAATGATGGCTTGCAAGCAAGGCACAAAGCTCAACTCTCAAACACAATTAAAGAGTGATAACCATGAGAGTATGGAAAAGATATAAGCTCCGAAATTACATGCTAAATGATGCCAAAACACGCAATCATCACAAACATGGCATTGCTATGGGGGTCAAAACACAAGACTAGTTAAGGCACTTGTACTATAGCTATACAAAGGATGGCTCAAAGGCCTAAGACCATTCAAAACAGTCCTAAAGCAAGTCAAAACATTATCAAAAATGTGCTGGAATGGAGCCAATACATGCTAAAATAATAGGCTACAACATCAAGTATGTTAAGCTAGTAAGCATGATTTGCACTACAAGTGTATAAAGCATGCAAGAGGTGACCAAACCAGCCCAAAAAAGAGTTATGGTAGGTCCTAAAAGTCACAGAAAAGTGCTCAAACTAAGCCACAAAAAGAGAGAAACACATGCTCATTTGGTTGGCCAACAACACAAGAAAACAACACAAGAGGAGAGGGGACCACCCCCTTCTATTTTGAGCCTCAAAACAAGTTTCCTACCACTAAAATTCCTTTGGAATTCAGTGGTTTTAAGGCCAAAAAGAAGTTGTTTGAAAAGCTTAGGAAGTTGGCTCTAAAGGCTTTACAAGCCAAAGAGCAAAGGGAGAGACAACCCCCTAACACAAAATAGGCCTAAGCCATCACTTTTAGAACTGAAAAATAGAGATTTTCTCAGTTCAAAACCAGGCCAAAAATAGTTTACAAAGGTGGTAAAACAAGCATGCAAAGCAAAGGTTTAAAGGAACTAGTGCTTACCCTTGATGCACCTTGAAGCTCAGCAGCAAAACCAGCTAAAATCTGAGCCAAAATCAGCCTTTGAGAGCTCAAAATAGGCTCCAAGGGACCTCAGCCCAAAGATATACAACTTTGATGATGGATGCCTGTAACAACCCTCGTCACTGTTTACCGATTAACCACTGATTACTGCTAAACTGAGACTGATTATGATTGGAAACTGAATTGATTGAAGTACTGAACTGACCGACTAAAATCTGGAACTGAATTGACTAAGTATATCTGTTTAATTGTATGTCTATCTGTTGACTGTACGATTATCTGTTCATGCCTTTGTGTTTAAATTGCGAATTGAAGGCCTTATCGGCGGCCGAATCTGAAATTGATTGATGATTTGTGATCCTTAGAATTAATGTGATTTTATGGCATATTTAGTTAAAATGTGATTTGGTATGATTAAATTAGGTTAATTATTGATAAATTGCACAACTTAGACTTAATTACTATTTTGCCATCCTTAGTGGCCACTACCTAACACATATGGAGCCTTGTACACAATTAGACAAACTTTTCCTCAGCCTCATTTGAGCACAAAACTGATCTAGAGAGAGAGGGAGTGAGAGAATTGATGTGTTCTTGAGGGATTTGCTTGGAATCTTGAGGATATTGTAGAAAACTTGCAACATTGAGCCTCCATACTTCTAATTGAAGACTTAGGTAAGGAAATTCAACCTCTCATTGTTGTGTTCAAGTTGATTCTTGCATGGTTCATGTCTAATTGAGGAGCCAAGTCATGTCTTAGTCTATTAATGTTGAATTGGAGCTCATTCCATGCATGCATGTTTGAATTGTTGAATGTTTGAGTTGATTCCATGGAAAATTATCATATGCATGCTCATAGTTATGTTAAGTCCATGTTTTCATCTTGTCCATGGAAGAATTGGCTCATTAGAGCATGAAGTTGAAGCTTTGAAATGGTTTAAATTCATGCATGTTTGCATGTTCTTCATATTCATGAAAATTGGTTTGAATTGAGTTGTTTGAAACACCCTTAGGCTTTGATTTTACAAATTGAGCTTTGAATCATGTTAAAGTATGAGTTTTGATGTGTTTTCTGGAAGATTGGCCCAAGAGGATCGAAATTTATGGTTTAAAACTTGGTTTTGAGCTTGAGGTTCAAATCTGGAATTTTCAGAATTTGGACTCACGCTCGAGCGGGGTGACTGGCGCTCGAGCATGGAAATCGTGCTCCCAGCTTTTTGTTCTGTTTTGAAGTCCGCTCGAGCGGAAGAATTGACGCTTGAGCGGGACATTGTGTCTCATGCTCGAGCGGGTGTCGAGCGCCCAATCGAGCGTGATTTTCACCTATCTAGCACTTTTGACTGTTTTGCAGAACGCTCGAGCGTATAATTCTATGCTCGAGCGGAAACCTTTGTCTGCATGTCCGCTCAAGCGGAGTAACCTACGCTCGAGCGTGACCCCTGTTTTCTGAAAATTCTGAAAATGCTTTTAAAGTGCATCTTTGCATCCTCATCTCATCCTATGCATTATTAGGCCTAGTTTAAGGCATCTTAATGAGGATATAGATGTAGAACCACACCGAGGCAAATTAGGGATTAAGTTATTATTTTTCCAACTGTGTAGCTTAGTGTGTGCTCAATCTGTAACTGTGTAGGGTTGGCGACTGGGGACGCGCTCTAGCTTTACTGTAGCCCAGGAACTCTGTGAGTAACAACTGTGTAAAGATATGTTCAAAATTATTATCTTCTGAACAATTGAACTGTACTGTTTTCTGAACTGATATTGTTAATTGAATGAATGTATGTCCTATATTCTGAACTGTATTATGACATTCTTAGTAACTACTATTTACTGTTACTGTTACAGAGATCTCTGTCGGTTCCCTTGTTAGAACCACTACTGTTTACTGATTGATGGCCATCATTTATTGTTCGGTCTTTTAAGACCTACTATTCACTGTACTGTTATGCTAATGGATGTACCACATATGACTGAATGACTGATATACTAAATTAATGGACTGTTTTCATTACCGTAAGGACATTCATTCTTAACCTCTTTATGCATTACGTTATTCACTGGGCTTTAGCTCACTGCTCATATATATATGTTGGTGTACAGGCACCAGACCGTGGTTAGAAGCGTCGGGGTAACCTCCAGTTTTGTCAAGCCAACCACTGTGCCTCACTGCGAGGTTCCGAGCGCATCAAGTTATGGCTTAGAGGTGCTTTAGTTCCCCCTTCTGTTTCTGTAACTGTTTTGTTTACTGTAATGCACTGTTTAATAGGGATTAGGTCCCTGAACTGAATGATTGTATCTATGTACATACTATTTTGTTTGACTGTATATATTTGAATGAAAAGTCTTTTTGGCATACAGACTGTCACAGCTCATTGGACATTGTTTATTTACTGTATTGGCTTTCGCCAGCCCCTATACTCTGTATTACTGTATTACTGTTAAGCAGGCCTTCGGTAATCTCGGATTACTGGCCGGTTACGGTGCTAAACCCATAGGGGCGGGTTTGGGTCGTGACAATGCCTAGGCAAAGGAGGGGTGTATCTCCAAGTGTATCTCTTATTATGCACACAGGCAAGAGAAGGAGAGAGAGGCAGAGATTTAGCTCTGAAATTTCTAGAGAGAGAGGACTTTTTAGAGAGAGAGGATCCCAAAATTGCTTCAATGTTCTAACCCTTGAATATGAGATATTTGGCTTCATATATAGCAAAAGCAAGAGCTTTGGTCGAAAATATCTGAATTGGGACAACTAGAGCTTGCTGGAAACATCTGGAGGGAAAAGATCTTCAAAAAATCTGAATTTGTGTCACTCTTGGCCGACGGCCATCTTTGGTGCCGA
The DNA here is from genome assembly GCF_004153795.1 of Camellia sinensis. Taxonomy (NCBI): domain Eukaryota; kingdom Viridiplantae; phylum Streptophyta; class Magnoliopsida; order Ericales; family Theaceae; genus Camellia; species Camellia sinensis. The sequence goes on along the minus strand of NW_021026954.1, from coordinate 699,390 downwards.
CCTGCTACTTGTGATGGCCGATCGGCCACTTTTATGGCCGACTGTGCACATTTGTGGCCGACTGCAAATTCTGCTCTGCAGGTCCAACTTCAAATGGGCATAACTCTTTCATATGAACTCCTTTTCAGGTCATTCTTGTGTCCAAGCTGAAGCCCCAGAAGTAAGATTTCCAATGGTGGCAGACTTGCATCAAAATTCCAACCATGAAAAAAGTTATGCCTCTTTTAGTGAGGACTGCTTAGTTTCAGTCCAACTGAAATGATGCCCAACTTCTTCTCCAACTTGGTTTCTTCCCTCTCGTCTTCTTTTCTTCAACTCCAAACCCCTAAACAAGGTGTTTTGAAAGATTTTCCAAAGATTTCATCTCTCTTTCATTCATTTCCACTTTGTCCTTGCTTGGTTTATCGAAAAGCGCAACATTTAACGAAATGCGAGCGTCGGAACATCGTAGAAACTTTATTTCAAAAATACTTTGAAAGAGAGGATTTTAAGGTCTAAAAACCATTCAAAATAGCTTTGGTCCACAATGGGGTGTGAAGTTTGGATTTGATTCTCTTCTCGCCAAAGAAATCGAACCTTTGCACTGCACATCTTTCAACACCAAGTAAACAATTAGTAGTGCCCAAGTCTTAAGGGCGGTAAAAAATGGGGTGTCTACACCTTCACTACAACAAAAAACACATTTGATAGCATTTGATGAATGCTATCAAAAGTAAACAATAGCATTCGTTGGAATGCTATGTTTGCCATGTTATTAAAAGTGTATCATTTTTGATAACATTTAGTGAATGTTATCGTTGAATGCTATCGTAAATATATTATAACAATTTTTGAATACTATGAAATATTTGAAAGTTACTAAAAATACCAAAGGATAACAGTTTGTTAATGCTATGAAATTGCTTTTATAGCAATCTAGTAATGTTAGAATTTACCATATCATAACTAACTAAGAAAGTTATAATAAAGCATGCCAACAAACTTTTTAATAACATTTTTTTTAATGCTATAAATTCCTCATTATGATAGCAATTTTAAATGCTATCATATAGTATTTATAAATATAATAAAAATCCATTCCAATACCAATATTGGAAACCTAAATCCTATAAATGCAACAAACACATTTTCATCCATCACATACAAAACAATATCATCATTGAAAAATAACTCATCACCACAAATTTCAAGAAATAATAAAATTGTCGTAACATTGTCTTAATAAAGTACCAAAACACAATCTCTCACTATGTTCAAAAAAATAAAAACAAAAACTTGAAGCCATAATGTCGGTATGTACAAGACATAATGACACATTCAAATTCCTTTTTTTGCACCCACAAACTTCCAAGCTGACTTCTATTGGTCCCATCTTCTTTCCAAAGCTAATAACTACAAAACAATAATTAACAAGTCAAAGTAAGTATAATCAGTTTAAAAATGAAGTCTATATCATTAAAAAGGAAAAATAAAAATAAAATTATATCAATAAACAAAGTATTTCTACCTAATGCTTATATCTCTACTCTCTTTTCCTTTCAAAAGCATGTAAGGAAATTCATAGTGACACAGTGAATGCAAAGGAGAACTACTATTTTTCTTGAATTACAAATTGACCCCAAACTTGTACCTTTATATATATATATACATAATTGTACCAATTTTCCCAAATAAAAAAGTTAGTACATGAAAGATCTTTTGTACACAAAATAATCAACAAAATCCCTCCAAAACCCACATGATGGTTGGCTACACCCCCCAGGCTATAATTGGAATAAAATCTCTATAATCGTGAGAAGAGAATCGAATAAAATCAAATCATTTATACCTAAGATTTGCAATAAATGTATTTGTAACTAGAATGGATTAGTTAGTCCTAAACCTAACTAGATCATGATTAAATACATAATTAAGGTCCTAATCACCCCTCATTCCATTACATTCCAACTAAATACAACTCAATTCTATTCCATTCCAACCAAAGGACATTTTGGACCTTTCACAATATTTATCCTATAAATAGATTACCTCTCTTGCATATTTTGCACACTCATACTCACTCACACACATTTGATTGAGATAGAGAGAGAGAGAGGAAAGGAAAAAAGAGAGCATTGGTGGTGAAAGAGAGGAAAAAGGAAAGAAATTGAACAAACACATCACTAGGCATTCATGTAAGTCACAACACAATCCTCTCTTTTATTTTCCTCTTTCAAATACATGTTCTTAGAGGTTCTAAACATTATTTTCAGATGTGTTTTAATGGTGTTTTTGTGTTAAAAATGAAAAGAGTTGAGCATTGTTCTACCCTTACTTGTATTTTATCTTAGTAGGTGTAAAACTATCTTCTTCTATACATATCTCACATAATTTCCAAAGGCACACCATCAATCCAAATTTTTGAGTTTAATACATATTATTTAGCACATTTTCATCCCAATAGAAGAAAACAATTATCCATGGTTACCCTCTTTTCTTATTTTTTCTCTTATTTTAAACTTTGTGCTCAAAGAATCGGTATTTACTGCCCACTTGCAAAAATTCCGTCATCATCATCTTTGTTCCTTCCTGAACGTTATATAACTCACAGACCCAACGACCATTTAAGTGTTCCATTAAATCCGACTTTCGGGCAGTCTGATGGCTCCAAATCATCTTTGTTAAGGCCAAGTTCCCTGTAACACCCAACGTAAATGATGTCACAAGAACTACCTTGGTCAATCAATATCCTCTTTACCTTACATCCCTTGATCATGAAGGTAACAACCAAAGCATCATTATGTGGGTACTGGACAATTTCCAAGTCCTCATCTGTAAAAGTGATCATCGGTCTCTGATATCCCTTAGTTCGAGGTCTCTTCTATTGCACCTGAAACATGTACTGTAAGTGGTTCACCCTCTAGGTCTCCCCCTTGATCTCATTTGCGTTCACCTTAGAATGGATCACATTAATGATTTGAGGTTCTTCAACCCGAGGTGTAGCGGGTGGTAGGAGTGGTGCTCCTGCTGGTACTTGAGCCAACTTGGCTTGTTCTTCTATTGTTTTCTCTTCATCGATCAGGTCTCTAAGATGCCCCCATCTGACAAAGTCTTCCAAGCGTTGTTTCAAAGTCAGACATCCTTGGGTCATATGCCTAGTCTTATCATGATATGTACATGACTTGGTGTGGAACCTTCCCATAGACTTCCCCGGGACCCTTTATGGTGGTTTGTAATAGGGTTGATACCTGATCCTCTCTAAGATTTTATAAATAGGGATATTGAAGACGGTGCTGACAATTTGCATTGCCTTCAACCTTGGCTCCTCGTTATCATTACCAGCTCTATTTTGGTTTCACTTAGGTGAGCTATTCCTATTCTCCTGCTTAGATGTACTTTCTTGTTTTGATTTTTTAACCTCTTCTGCCCTTGCATATTTCTCAATCCTTGCCATCAGATCCTTCATTGATTTTGTGAAGGTCTTTTCTCAGGATTGCCGAAGTGGGCAATCATCTTCCAGGTCGTTATTAAATGAAACAACTGTGAGCCCTTGTTTATGCCCCGAAATCTGGTTATTAACCTTGTAATATCTCTTGGCATATGCCCTCAAGCTTTTGCGATCGTCTATCTTCAAAGCTAGTAATGAATCAACCATTAGTGGCTGTATGCTATTGGTGACAAACGGGGCCACAAATATCTCGACCAAGCCATCCCAATTCTTGACTGGCCCCTTAGGTAACTTCAAGAACTAGTTCGATGCTATGTCCCTTAATGTCGATGTGAATATTTTACATAACAGCGTGTCATTCTCACTCTATTGAGATACAAGCTAATATGAATATTGGGATCAAACTTACCATCATTTGTATAGAACCTTGGCCTTGAAAACCTCTTCGACACTTCAAAAGCGTCCACCTCCACAGAAAACGGTGACTTCAGCTGGGTGGCGGACATGACCTCGTTGGCATTCCTCTTTCTCTAAAGGTAGTTGCGCAAGTCTTCCTACGATCGCTCTGCTTCTTTGCTATTGATCAACTTTCATCTCTTCGGCATGTTATTCCATGTGCCAGGATTCGTTCTCTTAGAATTGTTGAGATTAAATGTCTTTCCCACATGGTGCTCTTGTCCGTTCACCTGGTGTGATCTTCTGATCTGTGACACTCCCTCTTTTTGAGGCTTCACTCTCCTAACGTGTTAAGATCGTCATGGCAAGTTCACGATTTTTTTCTTGTTTGTGTTGCACAAAGGTCTATCCTCCCTGTTGGGTGCTTGTATTAACAGCAACCGGTGGTGTTGCTGGCAACGACAATATCTGTTGTATTATCTGGCTTTGCATCATGAAATTCACCATTGTTTGTAAATCCGTCACCTTGGATGCCAGTTCACTTAATTATCTCATCGTATGTAGTGATCTTTCTAGGTCTGGAAATCTTTCTCGTTATAGTATTCTTCTTGGGCTTGATCCTGCACCTTTCCATTACCCCTCCTCGGCCCGTTCTCTACTTTAGGATTTCGTCCGTCGATATTGTTCGTTTCTAGGTTCTCCTTCTGTTCTTCCTCATTGTCGTTCTCTCCTCTAACAAGATTTACATGTTCCTCTTCCTCATTTTGAATATTATCTCCAACTCGTACTTCCTACCCGATGTTGGCGATTTATTCTCACTAAGTTCCCACAGATGGTGCCAAATTGCGGGTGTTGAATTTTGACCTCACAACCAAATTGAATCTCCTTGCCGAGATCCTAGGACCTTAGCCGTAGAGCACACAGAAGAATAGGGAAGCCCAACATCTACACACAAGGAGACAACAAACACCGCTCGCTCATCCGCCCGGGGCACTTTGGTGATCAAATCAGTCAACTTATGTCTTAAAGATAACAACTCAATCACAATACTCACAAAGTAAAACATACCTATAACGTTTTTGGTTTAAACCTGACTTGTTTATTGTTTTGGATTCGAACTTTCTTGTCTTGATGGTTGTTCATGTCTTCTTTCGTCTTATTCCTTATTGAGATTGGTCATTAAAATGTCTTGGTTGTGTTTGAAACAAGGTGAGAGTTAGTTTTTCAAAATTGTTACTGCCTAGATTTTGGCTTGTTCACTCAAGCGAACTTCCTTACACTTGAGTGAACTTTGGGAATTTCTAGTACTTTGCAGGTCTGCCAAACTACTGGGAGTATGTCATTCTTTGCTCGATTGGTGTTTTTTATGTTGGGGGCAGTCTTGGCTCAAGCGGTCTTTTGGAACTCTCAGTACTTTTGCAAGCTTGCAAAACTACTGGAAGGGTGGTATTTTTAGCTTGAGCAATCCTTCTTGCACTTGAGAGGTCCTTCTTGCATTCGAGCGGTTAGCCTTTGTCTGCAAAACTTTTGAGAGTATGCCATTGTGCGCTCGAGCGGTCTCTCTTTTTATGTCTAGTTGCTCGAGCGGTGTTTTGGTTACTTGAGCGGCCTGCACGTATATCAGTTCCGAAAAGTCACCTTTTGAGTCTATTTTTCATCTCTCTCTCTAAACATTTCAAAACTTTAGATCTATACTCTCTCTCTCTAGTTCTTGAACATTTGACCCAAATACCCTTGATCTGTACATTTCCTCACCCTAGTCCATTTGATAAAAAGGTAGAGCACGTCGATGGTTTCGTTCTAATCGGAGAAGTTTGCATTTTTGGTACCTTCAAGTTCTAACCATCTTTTCTTTGTGTCTTCTTCTTTGAGGTACGGATTACTTTGACTCTTTCTATGATTTTTAATTTAGTTATTTTTCTTTTAAAAGTGATATTGTGATTTGGAGATTTTGATTTTAAAATTGAAAGAGGAGTTTTCAAATAGATTCTTGAAAATGGTTGTGAAATTGTAGATATGGTTGAGTTGTGATAAAATGGTAGATTTTCATCATTGAAATTGATTTTCAAAGAAAGGGGATTTTGCCTTAAAATGTGAATGTTGGATTTTGTAAAGAGAAAATAGAATTGATGTTGGTTTTATGAAATTGGAACGATGATGATGATGGTAGTGGAGTTGGATATGAATTATCACTCCGATCTTGAAATGTTGGAAAGTATATCTTTATTGGAAATTATTTATCTGTTTAGGGATATCTGTTTTGGGCTATCGGTAGAGGATAGCTATGATTGTTGTAGAAATTGCATGAAAATTATGTGAATTGAAACTAATTTCTCATCAATTTGCATTGAGCATTGTAACATATTTAACACATTGAAAATGTTTATTGTTTTGAGAAAAATAGGTGAATACCTTGGAGAATCTGGGTAGGGAGTGTAGTTGTGGTATTAAGTCGGAATGTGTGTCATTGGTGAAAGTCTAGAAACCCACGGATAGGTACCGAGCCTTCCGGTTAGTACCAGTAAAAATGACAATTGGTAGTGCTTGTAGTCTACTTGCAGACACATCCTTGAGATTCCTCGCGCTATATCTACTACCCTATTTTCTATTGTAAAGGAAATGATTTCATGAATTGTGATATAAACCTGACATTACATGGTTTAAGCCTAGGGCTTTATTTGTATTGAGTTTCAAACTCACTTTTGTTGTAACCAAATATTGTCTTAGAAAGTTGTAGCCAATAGGGCATTACTTTATTTGTTTAGCTTTTCTTTCACATCTTTTGCTTATGACACATGCTGTAGATTCAGGGTTATGACTTATGAATGTATCACTGCACCCCTTTTGTAAAAATGGAACCTTATGAATGTAAGATAATTACTTCGGCATATGTTGTTATTTAATTAATATTGTGAGATGGTTTTATTGCTATATTTTTGTGGCGTTACAATACCTTAAACCCACGGTGGTGCCTTATTTTTATAATGAACAGTGCATTCACCCCCTAGAAGTCTCACTTCATAAGACTCTATTCCCTACCAGGATATCTCTTATCCAAGACTTCTCTTATTCAGATTAAAATGAACTCCCCTTAAAGTCTCATCTCTATTCAAATTGAGAGCCTAAAACTATTTAGGACTCGTTCTCCATCCAAATATATTGGACTCGAATATGATCACATTATACATCGGCAACTCGGTTTATCCACATAGAATCTCGGCTAACAATCTCGGCCATGTGAACAACTATAAAAATATGTCTCCACACTTGAGATTTTCACCTTGATGATATAACATAATTTGTTAAAGAATGTTTTAGAATTTAAATTATTTCTTATATATAATATATCAAATTATTTTAATTGAGAGTACGTTTAAACAATTTTATTTTTATGAGAATTTTTTGTTTTCTATTTAATATTGAAAAATTAAAATTATTAGTGACAATTTTGGAAAATTGTCTTTATCTCTAAGGTTTTTTAAAATAATTTTTTTTTAGTGATATTAATCGTTTAGACTATAAAAGAAAAAAAAATGATTTGTTTTCAAAATCAAAATTGTTAAAAGAAGTTACACAAATAGAGGGGAAAAAAAATAAGAACACTCCGGTTGACATAATAAAAAGTATTAAATGAATATGATTTTTCTAATTGCATCATTACTTACAAGATATTTCAGTGGGTTTGATTTTAATTTTTTAAATTTAATTTTTTGAAAATTAAATTTTTTATTTTTTGTATTTTTTTGTTTTTAATAAATATTTTTAAAATTTAAAATAATTTTTTTATTGTTTTAGATGTGTCTTACTTAGATGTATTTAAATAGTAAAATATTTGTGAAAAAATATTTTTAAAAAATTAATAAATACACAAAAATACAAAAAATGTAATAAATTTTCATTTTTTTTTTTTGGTATTTTGGGTATCTAGTGAATTTTTTAAAGATTTCTTTTCACAAATATTATATAAAAAATGAAAAAGTAAAATTTTCTAAAAAGTAAATTCTGAAAATGAAAACCAAACAAAGTGATGATCAATAATACATGTAACAATTGTTTTCATAAAAATAATGAAATGTCATTTAAAATTGACTATGCTGCAAGAAAACTTATGTGGATTTGTGATATTATCAATAAAAAAATATATGTTACAAAAATTATAAGAAAATTAATAATGCATCTTGAAAAATGAGAAAAAGGAAACTTCAATAAAAAATTTACAATGTAAAAAACTAAGAATACATTGTTTAAATTAATATATTATATATTAAATATTAAACGACTTTAATTTGATATCTCCACTGAGGCCTAAAAAATGATTAGGGCATCATCATTGGTTCTATTTGGAGGTAATGGCTATCTAATTTGGATAAGTGGGATGCTAACATCCAATGCCATCTCATCCCACGACAAGTATTGCCATGTTTGTTGCACGGTTCATTATTTCCAGTTGATATTCCAATTCTGCTTTGGTGGAATGTCCATAAACAAAAGACAAGGACCATACAATTAGTAACATCTGTTTTTTTAAAGGTAAATTATACATATATTTTTTGAGGTTAGTTTAAAATATAAATTGTTGTATGTGGTTTTAAAAGTCATATCACGTATTTTTAGATTTCTAATCGCATAATAAATAATTATTTTTATAATAAATCAGTAAGTCAATTAACAGTTTTTAATGATGTTAGAAATATTTTTTAATTAAAAATTCTGCTAATTTTATTATTGTATGGGAGAGTAGTTAAGAATTTTATTTTATTTTTTTATTAATTATGTTAAATGAAAAAATCTGACAAGAGATTTGTAATTTTTAAAATCACAAGGGGTAATCTGTAATTTAAAAAAATTTCAGGAAATGTAATTATAATTTACATTTATTTATTTATTTATTTTTATTTTTTATTTAAATTCTTACTTCCAGGAGGCATAACATCAACAAGTTTTCTTAAGATTAAACAGTTTCTATTTATTTATTTTTTTTGATTTTTTTTTACCTTATAATGGGAACAAGTTGAACAAGAGGTGGGATAAATAAGGTATTTTAATTACACGTTTAAATCGAAAGTGTTGAACTAGTATCAAGTTTGCGTGTAAGAACAGCTGACATTGATCGGCTATTTTAATAATTGAGCTTGAAAATGATGTAACTTTACACCATTATTTGGCTATTTTATGCATTTGTTTATTAACTTTTAATGTAAAATACATACAACTAGTTTACAAAATACTACGGTTTTGAATGGAATCTTGGTAGTTACAAACAAAAGTGAAAAAAAGAAGTGAAAAAAAGTATGTGTACGAATATAGAATAATCTTCTCGTATAATTTTGTTGATCAAGTTTGCACTTCTCAAAACGTCGTCGCTTTGCTACCTAAAAACACAAACGTGAGTAAGCCGGTGGTTGCGTGTCGGGAATCTCTCTGATGCCCAAGTCAGCCAATAGATAACAGACACAAAAGCTCTGCATATTTGAGAATAAGAGTTGCAATACCTGTTCAAAGGTTCTGTTTTAGTTTTTATAGATTCCGCCTAGCATAATCTTAATAGGACTCCAACTCTTCTTAGCGGAGTTCTCCTAAGAATAACATACCCAAGGATAATGCTTATCCCTAAAGCTCCTCTCTCACTGCAAGCCAAGTGAGATGGCCTTAATACTCTGCTAGGCTGACTGTGCCCAACCGAGCTACCTTGGCTCTGTGCTTAATGTGGCTGAACTGTGATGGCCCTAACAAGCTGGTAACCCACTGAGCTACACCTAGCTCGGCCCACTGGACTTATAACCATCTCGGTCTGATTAAAAGTTCTGTCTCCAGATAGCTAGGTTCAAGCCCTAGCAATACATCTGCAACCGTCCTAGCATCCACTTGGCCCACTATGTGACCCAATCTTCACTAATGACGTTGCCAAGCTCGGCTCAATTTGTTCACACAAATTACCCTCTCAATTGCCCCTTAATTCCATTTGTGCAGCATGATTTGAATTACTATCTTTCAGCTGAGCTATAATCCGACTGAGATAAAAACGCCCGCTTGGTCTCGTGATCGGCCAGGTCGAGCAACGTCTTACCAGTTGCTCTGCACGTTGCTCAACTACTCTAGAACGCCTGATATGCCATTATGTCTCTGGACACGTGGCAGGCCCCCACTGGCCCCGTACCCTTGGTATAGCCGTCAGGCATGGATACCCAAATATTTGAACTGTCCTGCCTTTTTGCCTTTTGTACAGTGAAGAGTCTTCTTCACTGTTCATTGTCTTCACCATCGAACCCTAGAACTAAGACTTCCATCTCTTTCGACCACTCTACTGTCTACGTTCGAGCTCCGTATCTCCACCTCACACCCGTCGCGGTTGCTGGAATACCTACCTCTGGCTTGGAATCCAAGCGCCTGCTACAAACCCGTACGTTACTGTAGCATGCTTTTCGTGCTCCTTTCGGATATGATAGCCCTACAGTTCAGACTTCCATGGTTCTTGAATCTGATTTCACAAGTGTAATGTGAAACAGTGAAAACACAAAAAGAGTCCAAATCTGGCAATTCTTTTTGAAAAATCGATGTTTGAATTAAATATAAAAAATGAACTACTTTGCTAGATTACAGAGTTACCACCTAAATATTTTTGAGAAATTTAGGAAACTCTTGACTCGTGCCAAAGGCTATTTATCCGTCATCACCAAACCGTCTCAGCTTGGAAACTTGGGTATGAGAGGGGAAGCTCATGAATTGAGCACCCCTCTCAACCGATCAAAGACCGACCTCTACTAATCATGATGTGATTTTTATTTACATTATACGCTCTTGTCCCAATTTATGAGGCTATCTCTACTTTGTGTTGTATGCAAGTATAGACTAATTTACAAAAATTTAAACTCTTTGATTTCATGTTTGTTTGAAAAAAGTGTTTTAAATACACGTCACTTGAAAAGGTGAGTGTGTACATTAATCAATTTATCTCAATTTTCGCATTTAGCCTTCATCCACGGGCATTCAAAGAGTTATATCACTTAAGCAATTAGCCTCATGGTGTTATGCTTGACATGGCAATACAAACACACAATGTGGTATGCTAAAACAATAAGTGCTCACCTAGTACTTCGAGGCAAGCAAAACAAAGGGAAAAAAATGATTAGAAAATATGCATGTTCCTAAACGATGCAATATGACTAATGAAACGCACACATTTATGCAATTTTTGTAGGCTCGACTATGAGCATAGTATATGATCCAATTCAAGATATGTGATAAATCACGTTTTCAAGCAATGAAATTGAAATTGACATTGGCTAGAATGATGAGCCGAACCCAAGTGTACATGAAACAAGCGTATGCAAACATGGGAATGCTAAGTAAATATGATATTCTATGCTACCATCATAAGCGGGTAAATAAAAGGAAAAAAGAAATGGGGGTTGGAAGACAAACACCATTATTACATATTTGCCCTCGTGTAAGAGGGTCCGAATTAACTAACTATTACAACACCGAACGAATGAATTAATTGAACTAACTATCAACTAGCTTACTAAGTTATTACAACAAAGGTACTCCAATAATTACGTCAATGTAATATGTACAACAATAATCACAACAAATAATTACCTCAAGAACAACTACAACAATGATAATTATAATATTAACACAAACAATAATGAGGCGTAATGGTCGCATGCATAGTGTCCAGAAGCTGCTCTATTTGCCCATGTTGCTCTATCTCACCCTTAGCCACTCCCCTCTATTTCTGCAAAAGCTCATTGCTTACCACACATTGGGAGTCGGCCGGCTTCAAATGAGATCTGGCCAGGCCAAAACAGTGCTGGTCGGCTCCAAATTTTATGCCAAAAAATGTTTTGTGCTCTGAGGTGAGAATAGTGCAGATAAAGCCTTTCTAGGCCTGGCTTGTCCTTTTTGCCCCTCTCTGTCATGGGAAACTCAAGAGAAAAGCGATTTCGAGTCCAAAACCACCAACAAGCACAATTTGATGGCTTGATCATTTCGAACACGTTTGGACAAAATTGAATAAATGTAATGGAAAACTACCCCTCTTTCCTATCATGAAGGCTCAAAGAGGGAAGTAGACACGTACCAAGTCTTATCAACATATCATGGATTGAAATGTGACAATTCCCGGAACGATGGACTCGTCATAACGTCCGGCCGAATCCAACCAACTCTTAAACATTTTCTTTATGCCGGTTTAGTTCGTTTTAAGCCGATTTTAATAGTCCTTGCCATTCTTTAATCAATTTGTCGAAAGTGATGATTAAGTCCACTAAATGAGAAGAAATATCAAGCGAGAAGTGATTCTTGGAATGAAAGAGAGACCATGCCTTGATGATGAACCTCCGTAGAGATTAATCCATTGAGCATAAGTCTCTTTCCCATGCCTTGAATAACCGTCAATCAGTTGAAATGACTCTCAAACAAAGCAAAAGAAAAAAAAAAGAAAAGAAAATAGAGAGGTTGTAGAAATGAATGCTAAATTGATTATTCAAATAAGACTCTTCACATGAAAATTAACCAAAGAAAACTATCAAAGTATTGATAACACAACACAACAAGCTAGATACGAAGACTTACAACACAATAAGCTAGATATTCAAAGCATACAATAATTATTCAAAGCATATAATAATTAAATAAATTACAATAGCCCTAAAACAACCTCTAATATGTTAAAAACAGTGGCTAAAAATCATGTTGGGAGGCATAAAAAAGGTAGGAAAGAACAAGGCAAAGCAAGGCTAGTGAATAAAGTAAGGAGAGGTAGCTAACCTCTCCGTTTTTTTGAGATCTCAAACCATGTTTTTTAGCCCTTTTTTAAACTCTAAAAATCAGTTTAAAAAGCAAAGAAAAGAGTGTAAAACAAGGGTGTGAGCTATAAAGTAGAGAGCAAGAAAGGGTGTTAACTCTCTTTGCCCTTTGGTAGCTATTCAAACCCAAGTTCCAACATTTGAAATAGGATCAAAATAATACAAAAACACAAGAAATAGCCAAAGAAAGACATAAATGAAAGCAATACAAAGGTGGTAAGCTTATACCTCTTGAAAAAGGTAAGCTCTTGTTTGTAAACCAAACTTGGTCTAAGCTCACTCTCCAGCTTGAATTATGATTCACAAAGCTCAACCAAGGTTCTAAGTTATGGCTCCAAGGTTGTATGTAGTGTATAGATATAGTATAAGGGTGATCAAATATCTCAAAGGTGTCTTGCACAAGAAGAAGGAGCTCTCAAGGGTTGTTTTACTTTTTTGAAAGTTTTCCAACCTCTAACACTGAGATATATGCTCGTATTTATAGAATTTAAGCAAAAATAGGTCGAAAATATCTTCAAAAATGGACATCTGGCTCATTCTTGCCCAAAACAGTGTTTCTCGCTATCGAGAGCCGGCTGGCTCCAAATACCTATGGTCGGTTCCCAATGTGGTACAGTCGGCTCCCAATGTGTTCCCCTGTTCCACTATTTTAAACTCAATGTAGGGTGGCACAATGTTCAAAAATGAATTTCTGGGCTAAACATAGTACGAATATGAAAGGTTTAGGCTTGGTTTTGGAGCGCGAGCTTATGTTCCTTCGTTAAGAATTCGAATCACAATCAACACAACTTCATCATCGAGTGCACAGGACAAAGCATCCAAGTCTTGTGGGCAGTCAAAAATGGGGTATCTACAGTTACCTTCTCTTTCCAACACTTCTTCATGAATGCTCTAAATTTCATCATGTTCATGACGTTTTCTATTTCGTTTGAGTTGTTAAACTCAATACTGTTGATTCAAAACTTCACTATTGAATGGGAATCCACTAAAATATATAAACCATTGTTCTGGAACCATATTAGGGCCACGAATATTCCTATGTTTCCATACTTAAAAACAAACACCCAACGGATGAGGTAAAACCCATTCAAAACCTGGGGTTTTGATCCACATTACCGTAATAACCGAACTAAAAATGTGTTTGTGACCATCCAATAAACTACAACTGAGCTACAGTCGGTTAGTCCTTTAAGTGGAACCCATCAAAGTAGGCACCTTACCAGAGACCGCACTGGAAATTGAGACCAAGCTAAAACAGCACCCTTTTTTTGTTTTTGGCCAGGCTCCATGCTACACACACTCTTGGCCAAACAAATTTCAAACTAATTTTCACTGTTTCCTTAGCCTTGTCACCACCTGGCCATAACACATTCTATGTTCTTCATTGTGCAGACTTGACTAGGTCTACTCATACAAACCATTTACTTGCCCCTTGGTGACGTCGCTCGACTGAGCACCATTGTGATCATACCACAGTCGGGTTAAAGAACCGAATACACATTTTTTCTCTGTCCACCCTAATACAAGGCCATGGACAAGTACCGACTTATGGTAAATTCGCTAGGTGCCATGGTTGAATTTCGTTAGTATTACAACATTCCTGACAACGTACACCTCTCTCTTGCCAAGCAAGATACAACACCTTAGGGCAAGCCAGGCTTCATCCCTTTTACCGTGTTGTCTATCGTAGAGGGTGGACTATGGTTTCCTGTCCAGCCACTTATCTGCGAATTCCTAAGGCAAACCAGGCACTATTCCACACAATTGTCTACCAACACCTATAGAATAGTAAATGGTATTGCCGAACTCAATCGCCTTCTTAGTCTCCAACTTGGGTTGGCTGAGATCTTTCACCAGTACTCGCTTGGTCAAAATGATGATAGGTGGGTATGGTACCTCAAAGTCAAAAGAGGCCGAGAGAAACTTGTTAAACAAACACCAGACAAAGACTTGCACGACGACGATTTTCTCTAGGTTTCTGAAAAATTTGAGGACCAAAAAGCCCAAATATTAGGCTATAACATAAACTGGAACAAGGGGACCGTTGGTAAGAATAGCCCGGTCACATTGCTTTTTTTCCCAAGTCTACCTGCCGTGCTTACCTTTGTTCTGTTTGTAGATTTGAACTTGCTGAAGACAAACTACCCCTACGCTAATCAGGATACATTTTGTGTTGCGCTGCGATACAAGCATAGGGACTGGTTTGAGCGCTTACATTTCCAATCGACTTATTGATACAACAACAAACGAAAGAGTAAGGTAACCGACTTCTTCCTAGCGTCTTCGCCAGAACCAGACCCAAACCTCTCTAAAAAAAACCTAGTCCCTCTAACCGAAGAGTAAGAGATGGCAAAGAGGAGAGTTGTGCGAGCTTTAATTACCTTGCAAACATCCGCTGAGATTGCCACCGAACAACTTCAAATCGACCAGCCGCGCGAGATTGTCATCACCTTCCCGACTGCTAGGGCATCATCATCTCGGCCGAGCAAGCGAGCTCACACCTCGACTGCCGAATAACAACGGTTGGAAGAGGAGACCACGCTTCTAGAAGTCAAACTACCTGATTCGCAAGGAGGCCGCCATTCTGGCCAAGATAATCCTTTCCCACCTACGTGGGCACCGGTCTTGATGTTCAAGGGCTGGGCTGTGACTACCACAGACTTTGTGGTTGCCAAAAGTGATCCTCTGCTGGCCTTTAATTTGTCCAAGAGCCTATGCATACCGGCCGATATGGAGCACCATGAGCATCTGGCTGAGCCCAAAGCTATCTGGTTGGCTACCAAGTGTATGGTGTTGGTAAGCTTGGACTTCGCATTCTCTTTCTACTTCCTATCCAACCTTCTGCTCGGTTCTAACTTATTGTTTCTTTGATCGGATTGCAGGCCATGCTGAAGAATCACGTTGCCCACCAATACGTACTGGAGTTGAGGAAAATAGCTTAGACTCTCATTGCTGATGCTAAAGCCAAGGTTGCCAAGCTAAAAGAGCTCAAAGCTAAGATGGTCGAGCTGAGTGCCGATCGAGATCGATTGGCTGAGCTAGTCAATGAGGCTAAGGCAAACAAACAAAAAGCGTTGGCCAAAAAGAAAGACTGCTATCTTCGTGAGCTTTCTAAGTTGGAAACGAAGAAAGGTGCCGAAATAAAAGCTCTGGAGAAGAAGATGGAGGATGCCGAGGACCGTGGTTACGCTGAGGGTGAACAAACCTATGTCAAACAATGCGAGGTAGCCAAGGATATCTTTTTCAAATGCAGTTAGAAGGCAGCGGCAGAGTAGCTTGGCCAGGCGCCTAACTCAAAGGTCTTCCTCAACCCTTCCTCCCACTTCATCCCAAGCTATATGGCGGCGTGTGCCAGTGCCGTGCAGTAGAAGCTCCTGCAAGTGGAAGACGAAGACAATCCGGTACCGAACAAGCAAAGTACATCACTAGCTCGATCAGAAATGCCAAACCAGGCCGAGCAAAGCCTTGTTGTTAAAGAAGGGATCACTGATCTGACACTAGACGGTGGTAGTAGAGGCCACCAAGAGGACACAGAAGTCGGTACTGGTGTGGACGCCGAGCTAGAGGAACTACTCGGTTAACTGTGATGTGTTGGCCTTGTATTACCTCTTTCTTTTTTTGTTTTTGTGCAATGTACCCGGGCTATACGCCCCACCTTTTGTAAGCACGTCTTTTATCAATGAACGAAATTTTTAACTTTTATCTCGGTTACTTTGTTTACTCTACAATGACTTGAATTATTTTCACTATATGTATAGACGAACTAACAAACTCTACCTTCCCCAATCCTGCCAACCGTTTTTTGCGGAGATCAACATCTCGGTCCTAAAGTGCCAAAAAGTTGTTGGTCATATTTGCCAACCTCTTTTGGCCGAGATAATCATCTCAGTCAAAGGTACGAAAAAGTTGTTGGTCATACTTGCCAACCTCTTTTGGCTGAGTTAATCATCTCGGTCAAAGGTACAAAAAGTTGATTGGTCATACTTGCCAACATTCTTGAGCGAGATCTTGATCTTGGCTAAAAGTGCAAAAATGTGTTGGTTAAACCTGTCAACCTGTTTTAGCCTAGATCCTGATCTTAGCTAAAGGTGCAAAAATGTGTTGGTCAAGCCTGCCAACATTCTTTAGCCTAGATGCTAATCTCGGCTAAAGAGTGCAAAAATGTGTTGGTCAAACCTGCCAACCTTCTTTAGCCTAGATGCTGATCTCAGCTAAAGAGTGCAAAAATGTGTTGGTCAAACCTGCCAACCTTCTTTAGCTTAGATCCTGATCTCGGCTAAAGAGTGTAAAAAGTTATGTTGGTCAAACCTGCCAACCTACGTTGCCCCCCAATCGGGCAATGAGTACAAATAGTTTTACGAACAGAAGAATACAAGTACTGAAATAATTTAAACTGAAAAAATGTCTACTTGTTTTATTGAATATAAAAAAGAAAAATTACAAGTGTTTGAAGAGCTAAAAATAAAATACTTTGAGACTGGTTGTGTTCCAAGGCCTTGGGATAGCTCGGCCGTCCACGTCTTCAAGGTGGTATGCTCCTTTTCTTGCCAAACCGATCACTCTGTACGATTCTTCCCAGGTGGGTCCTAATTTTCCATCTCCAGGCACCAGAGTGTTTCCCATTACTTTCCACAGCACCCAATCTCCAATCTTGAATTGTCTTGGATGCACCGCCTTGTTGTATTTTCTAGACAATTCTTGTTGATAAGGGGCGATGTGGACCAATGCCCTCTCTCTTCGTTCGTTAGCCAGATTTAGCTCCAAGGCTATGGCCTCTCCATTCACATCAGGATCAAAATTTTCACTTCTAATAGTGGGGAGGCCAACTTCTAAGGGGATTACTGCCTTTATGCTATAGGCTAAGGCAAAAGGTGTTTCGCCGGTCGACCGCCTAGGTGTAGCTTGGTAAGCCCATAAGGCGTGGGGGAGTTCTTCTGCCCATTTTCCTTTTGCCTTTTCCAGGCTCTTTTTCAGACCGTCAAAGACTACTTTGTTGGAGCCTGGCCATTAGCTTGGGGGTATGCTGGTGTAGAGTTGTAGAATTCGATCTTGTGCTCTTCGCAAAAACCCCTGAAGATTTGCCCATCAAATTGAGTGTTGTTGTCAGATATCAGGGCCTTGGGAATTTCAAACCGCGTTATGATGTTTTGCCAGACAAACTTCTTGACATCTTTCTCCTTGATGGAGGCTAGTGCCTCCGCTTCTACGCACTTGGTGAAGTAGTCTGTTGTCGCAATAAAGAACTTTCTGTTGCCTGGTGTGGTTGGGAGTGGTCCCACTATGTCTAGGCCCCACGTTACAAAAGGCCAAGGGCTAGTCAATGGTAAGATCTCTCTTGCTGGCTAATGGATTTAATGCGTGAACTTTTGACATTTTATGCATTTTTTGACGTACTTCTTAGCGTTTGCTTGCATGTATGGCCACCAATACCCTTGTGAAATAGCTCGATAGGCCAGTGATCTCCCACCTTGGTAACTTCCACAAATCGCCTCGTGGATTTCGAACAAGAATGCTTCGACCTTGCTAGGATGGACAAACTTTATGTACGGTCCTGTGAAGAATTTTTTGTACAATGCGAGTGATAGGGAGAGCCAAAATCGTTGTGACTTTGCTCTAATTTTGTTGGCCTCCTTCTTGTCTTCTGATAAAATGCCATCTTTTAAGAACACCACTATGGGGTCCATCCAGGAGGGACCTAACTCGGCGTAGCATACTTTGGTTGCTTTAGGTTCTTCAATACCTGGTCTTGGCAGGAAGTCCATTAGCAATGGGTGTGGGATAGACGTGTTTGCCATCGATGCAACATCAACCTTGCTATTTTCTTCTCACCCGATTTGTTCTATCTTTCTACTTCAAACTTCTTGATCTCCTTTCTGACCAACTCTTGATGCTTGGCCATTCCATCATCCTTTGCTTCGTAGTCACCCGAAATTTGGTTGACTACTAATTGGGAGTCACTGTACACCATCAGCTCGGTGGCCTCCATGTAGAATGCTGACTTCAAACCAGCTAATAGTGCTTTGTATTCAGCCTCGTTATTAGATGTTGGAAATCCAAGGTTGTTGCCTGTTCAATGGTCGAGCCATCTAGCGAGATAAGGACTATCCCAAGTCCAGCACCGTGCTTGTTGGACGCTTCATCCACGAAGAGCTTCCACATCTCCACTACAAACAACTTCCAGCAAGTGGAGGGATCTGATGACGTCTTTGGATCTGGGATGCTAACGGTGCTTTCTCCAAACTTTTTGTCCATTGTAGCAAATTGTTCCTCACTACTTGATTGTTTTAACGTTCCATTCTCAGGCGTATCTTCAGTAGCCGCTGTAAGACTAAGTGGTTCGCTGCTCACTTGCTCGCCTTCTTGCGGGGCCAGCGCTCTTCCCACGACCTTTCCCAACTTTGCTCGGTTATCTCGGTCAAGTCCACTAGGCATACATAATGACTACCTGGCGCAAGCTCTGCCATGAGGTTGCCAATGCTTGGGCTTTTATCGCGGTTCGTAGCTGGAACTTGATGTTGAACTGTCCTAGCTCCATAGCCCAGTTTAATATTCGCCCTAAAAAGTTTACTTTTTCAAATAAAGATTTTAAAGGAAATGCTGTTAAAACGACCACTGTGTGGGCATGGAAATAGTGCACCAGTTTTCTTGAGGTCATCATTAAAGCTAAAGCGAGCTTTTCTAATGGCAAGTACCTCGTTTGAGCGCCTAGTAATGTCTTGCTCACATAAAAAATGGGCAAGTGCTATATTCCTTCAGCGCGCACCAAAACTGCGCTAACAGCATACAGGGATACTACTAAGTGAAGGAAGAGCTCCTCTCCTAGCACTGGTGCCAACAGCGGTGGAGAGGTCATGTATTCTTTTAAGCTCTTCAAAGCTTGGTCACACTCATCATCCCACTCAAACTTGGCTTTAAGTGCCTGGAGAAATGGTCGACACCTATCTGACGATTGACTTATAAATCGGTTTAGGGCTACAGCCAGGCCTGTGAGATGTTGCACTTCTTTGACTGTGTTAGGCCTCTCTAGCTCTTGAACGGCTTTGATCTGAGATGGATCGGCTTCTATACCCCAACTGGTTACCAGAAAACCTAGAAATTTTCCTGACCCCAGGCCAAGCGCGCACTTGGATGCGTTCAGTCGTAATTTGTGGGTCTTCAAAATTTAAAACATCTCCGCTAGGTCATTGAGAGGTCTCCTTCATTCTTGCTCTTCACTACCATGTCATCTATGTAAGCTTCCATTGTTCTTCCTAACAATGGTTCGAATATTTTGGTGATCATTCGTTGGAATGTTGCCCCCGCACTCTTTAGGCCAAAGGGCATGCCCTTGTAGCAATATAACCCCCTAGGTGTTGTAAAGGATTTAACCTCCTGGTCCAGTTCATACATAGCGATCTGATGATATCCACGGTACGCACCAAGAAAGCTAATTCGGTTGTGACTTGCAGTTAGGTCCACCAGTTGGTCTATCCGTGGTAGAGGAAAGCTATCTTGAGGGCATGCATTGTTGACCATCTTGTAGTCTATGCAAATGTGCCACTTGTAGTTTTTCTTTGGTACTACCACGGTGTTGGAGATCCACTTGGGATAGTGAACCTCTCTAATTGTCCCTGTTTCTAGCAGGTTTCCCATTTCCTCAGCCACTACCTCGGTGTGGTAAAGTACCGATCGGCGAGTTCGCTGTATGATTAGTCTGGCAGTTGGATGGACATTGAATTGATGGCAGACGAAACTAGGGTCAAAGCCCGGCATATTGTACGGCGTCTAGGCAAACACCTCGACGTTAGAGATCAAGAACTCCATGATCTCGATTCTCTCGGGTGCTGGACAAAGATGAGCTGAGAAAACAAAACTTTTTGGAACCTTCTCATCTATCCTAGCCTCTGCCAGATCTTCTATTGCCTTTTGTTCGGCTGCCTTGCCGACATCTACGAACAACTCATTGCTCTCTGGCTCTTCCACCATTTGTACGAACCATTTTGCAGCTTGGTTGCCGTTTACTGTAACGAAGCATTGTTTGGACATGATTTGGTCTCCCAAGACCTCTTCAATCATTCCAGCTTCGTTAGGGAACCATATCACCTGATGGTAGGTTGATGCTACCACTTGCATGGCGTACAACCATGCTCTTCCCAAGATTATGTTGTAAGTGGAAGGGACTTTCAATACCCAAAATTCCACTTGTTTCGACATTGTTCCAGCTTTAACCGGCAGAATTATCTTGCCAACCGGCCATTTTGGCATTGAGTTGAAACTAACCAAGGGAGATGTTGCGGGTGCTAAATCTTTGTCCTCCAATTTGAGTTGCTTAAAGGTCTCATAGTTCATTATCTCGCATGAGCTCCCTTGGTCAATCAAAATCTGTTTGATAACAAATTTCTTGACGCATAAAGTAACCACTAGTGTGTCGTTGTGAGGGCTTTGTAACCATGCTAAGTCCTTGTCTGAAAATGTGATGACATTTGTTGCTTCCATTTTTTCCTTTTTCACGATAGGCTATGCACTCTGTACCTCTCTCATGTGCTCAGCCTTCTTGATCATCCCTCTGAGCTCACATACTCGTTCAGGCTCGATGATTCCATATATCACATTGATTACGCCTTGGGATAGACTGTTAGCCAACATCTCGTCTGGCCCGTTGCGGTTCTTGGGGGCTGGCTGAGCTCTCCCTTCAATATACTGGTCTAGGTGGCCTGCGGCCACTAACTCCTCTAGATGCTACCTTAATGGCGAAAATTTTTCAGTTTGATGCCCCACTTCATCGTGGAAGGTGCACCGGTACCTAGCGTCGTAACCCTTTTGTGCTTCTTCCAACTTGGCTGGCCGCTGAACAAAGGGTTTGTCGCGTATCTCACTAAGAATTCGATAGATAGGCTTATTGAACACCGTGGTGATGGCAGTGTGAACTCTCAACCTTCTTATTTGGGAGTCCTGTGCACTCAATGACAAAGTTGTGTTGATTATGATTCGAATTCTCAACGTAGGAATGTAAGCTTGCGCTTTAAAACCAACTCCAAACCTTTCATATTCATACCATACTTACCCCAGAAATTCATTTTTGACCATTATGCCACCCTACACTGAGTTTAAAACAGTGGAACATGGGAGAACATTGGGAGCCGGCCGTAGTTATCAAGAGCCAACCAGCTCTCGATAGCGAGAAACTCTGTTCTGGGTGGGAATGAGCCAACTGTCCACTTTTGAAGATATTTATGACCTATTTTTGCTCAAATTCTATAAATACGAGCATATATCTTAATGTTAGAGGTTGGAAAATTTTCAAAGAAGCAAAAACATAGTCGAAAGCTCCTTATTCTTGTGCAAGCTACCTTTAAGATATTTAATCATCCTTATACCATATCTATACACCATAGACAACCTTAGAGCAGGAACTTAGAACCTTGGTTGAGTTTTGTGAATCATAATTCAAGCTTGAGAGTGAGCTTGGACCAAGTTTGGTTTACAAACAGGGGCTTACCTTTTTCAAGAGGTATAAGCTTACCATCTTTGTATTACTTTCATTTATGTCTTTCTTTGGCTATTTCTTGTGTTTTTGTATTGTTTTGATCCTATTTCAAGTGTTGGAACTTGGGTTTGAATAGCTACAAAAGGGTAGAGAGGGTTAACACCCTTTCTTGCTCTCTACTTCATAGCTTAAACCCTTGTTTTTACACTCTTTTCTTTGGTCTTTAAATTGATTTTCAAAGTTTTTTAAAAGGGATAAAAAGCATGGTTTGAGGTCTGGAAAAAATGGAGAGGTTAGCCACCTCTCCTTGCTTTGTTCACTAGCCTTGCTTTGCCTTGTTCTTTCCTACCTTTTTATGCTCTTTAACATGATTTTTAGCCACTATTTTAGCATATTAGGGGCTTTTTTATGGTTGTTATAGTTTATTTAATTATTGTATTCTTTGAATATCTAGCTTATTATGTTGTAATTCTTCATATCTAGCTTGTTGTGTTGTGTTACCCATGCTTTTATAGCTTTTCTTTGGTTAATTTTCATTTCATGTCAAGAGTCTCATTCTAATAATTGATCTCGCAATCATTTCTGCAACCTCCCTCTTTTCTTTTTGCTTTTGTTTGAGAGTCACTTCAACCGATTGACGGTTATTCAAAGCTTGAGAAAGAAACTTATGCTCAATGACTTAATCTCTACGGAGGTTCATCGTCAAGGCATAGGCTCTCTTTCATGCTTATGCTTAGGATCATTTCTCGTATGAAGTTTCTTCTCATTTAGTGAACTTAATCATCACTTTGGACAAATTGATTAAAGAATGGAAATGACTAATAAAATCGGCTTAAAACGAACTAAATCGACATAAAGAAAATATTAAAGAGTTGGTTGGACTCGGCCAGACGTTATGTCGGGTCCATCATTCCGGGAATTGTCACATATCAATCCATGATATGTTGATAAGACTTAGAGCATGTCTGCTTCCCTCTTTGAACCTTCATGAGAGGAGGGAGGGGTGGTTTTCCATTACATTTATTCAATTTTGTCCAAACGTGTTCGAAATAATCAAGCCATCAAATTGTGTTTGTTAGTGGTTTTGGACTCGAAATCGCTTTTCTCTTGAGTTTCCCATGACAGAGAGGGGTAGAAGGAACAAACAGGGCCGAGAAAGGCTCTGTCTGCATTGTTCTTAGCTCAGAGTACGAAATATTTTTTGGCATAAAATTTGGAGCCAGCCGGCGCTATTTTGGCTCGGCCGGATCTCACTTGGAGCCAGTCGGCTCCCAATATGTGGTAAGCAGTGAGCTTTTTGCAAAAACAGAGGTCAGTGACTGAAGGTGAGACAGAGCAATTTGGGCAGACAGAGTAGCTTTTAGACACCGTGCATGCGACCATTATGCCTCATTGTTGTTTGTATTAATATTATAATTATCATTGTTGTAATTATTCTTGTTGTAATTATTTGTTGTGCTTATTGTTGTTTATATTATAATTATCATTGATGTAATTATTAGAGTACCTTTGTTGTAATAACTCAGAAGCTAGTTGATCGTTAGTTCAATTAATTCATTCGTTTGATGTTGTAATAGTTAGTGTAATTCGAACACTCGGACATTTATTCGGACCCTCTCGCACGAGGGCAAATATGTAATAATGGTATATGTCTCCCAAACCCCATTTCTTTCTCCCTTTTATTAACCTGCTTATGATGGTAACAAAGCATCTTATTTACTTAGCATTCCCATGTTCACATACACTTGTTTCGTGTACATTTGTGTTTGGCTCATCATACTAACCAATGTCAATTTCAATTTCATTGCTTGAAAACGTGATTTATCACATGTCTTGAATTGGATCATATACCATGCTCATAGCCAAGGCTATAAAAATTGCATAAATGTGTGCGTTGCATTATTCACTTTGTGTATCTATCACACTTAGTGTATCCATCACAGTTCGTTCACTTTGTGTATCTATCGCACATGCTTTATTCACTTAGTGTATCTATCACACTTTGCTCACTTAGTGTATCCATCACACTTCGTTCACTTTGTGTATCTATTGCACATGCTTTATTCACTTAGTGTATCTATCACACTTCATTCACTTAGTGTATCTATCACACTCTCTTCACTTAGTGTATCTATCACACTTCATTCACTTAGTTTATCTATCACACTTTGTTCATATAGTGTATCTATCACACTCTGTTCACTTAGTGTATCTATCACACTTTGTTCACCTTTAGTGTATCTATCACACTCTCTTCACTTTGTGTATCTATCACACTTTACTCACGTAGTGTATCCATCACACTTCGTTCACTTTGTGTATCTATTGCACATGCTTAATTCACTTTGTGTATCTATCACACGTTCACTTTGTGTATCTATCACACTTCGTATCACACTTTGTTCACTTTGTGTATCTATCCCACATGCTCACTTTGTGTATCTATCACACCTGCTCACTTTGTGTATCTATCACACTTCGTTCACTTTAGTGTATCTATCACACTTTGCTCGTTTTGTGTATCTATCACACGTTCACTTTGTGTATCTATCACACTTAGTTTACTTTAGTGTATCTATCATACTTTGCTCACTTTGTGTATCTATCACACGTTCTCTTTGTGTATCTATCGCACATGCTCACTAAGCTTGCATAATTTTCTTACATCCTTTCTGCATGAAATGTAGTTCGGTCTGTAATTCCCACACGTGGCGTGTTTACTTATTTGCTTGTGTACGAGTTTGCTGTAGCATTTCTTTGCATAACATTTGCATCTGGATGTTTCATTACAGCCCTCTTTCCATAATCATAAGTTATGTTCGGCATCGTACATGCATTTGCATTTTGCCCCTGCCTGCGGGCGCATCTCTTTATTATCTTGCCTGTTTGTCTAAGTCTTCGGCCTTGACAAAAATGGGTCGTCTCTGGATTTTAACATTCACTCCCGTCACTTCTTGACTTCCGAGTTCTGTCAAAGAGGGGCAACTGTAGACACCCCATTTTTGACCGACCTTAAGACTCAGACGTCATCGTTTGAGCGCTCGATGATCGCGTATGTTTGTGCTCATTTCGAGTTTCCGAAGTTTTCGGCTGAGTGTCTTGCCTCTAGGCCTCTGAAATCTTTGTGTGTTGGCTTGGTTTGTGGACCATGCCTTGTTTCCCTTCCCTGGAGGGAGAGAGAGGTCCGCAGACCACTTTTTGTGGTCGTAGACTACTTTTCCCTCTTGTAGGCTAGTTTCCGGTTTCCGGAGCCTTCAGCCGAGCGCCTTGTCTTGGGACCGCTTAACGTTCTCCTTTTGGCCTGGTTTTCGGACCATGCCTTGCTGCCTTTGCCTAGAGGAAAACAGAGGTTTGTAGACCACTTTTTGTGGTCGTAGACCACCTTTCCCTCGTAGACCACTTTTTGTGCTCGTAGACTAGTTTTCGAGGCGTCCGACTGCACGCCTTGTCCCGCGAACTTTCGTCTTTCATCCTCTTTGGTTTGTTTTTGGCACAAACCTTGTTTTCCTTGTTTGGAGGGTGGAATAGGGGTTGTAGACCAGTTTATCTCCCTGAAAACCACTTTTCTTGCCTGCCAGCCAGTTTTCTGGTCGGCTAGCTGGTCTTGGTGGTCTTTGGACCACCAAAAGTGGTCGGCAACCATGCCACCACCTTGCTTTCTTTGTGCAGACCACTCCTCCCCCTTGCCGACCACTTTTCATTCTTGCAGACCACTTTTGGTGGTCGGCCGACCAGTGCAAGTAGCTGGCCGACCACTTCAACTGGTCGGTAGCTTTCCTGCAGTTTTCTGCAGATATTTTCTTGCCAGCTGTGCCAGCTGTTGGGCACAGAAGGCATCCTCCATACACATGTATGGAGGGATTGCTTGGAGCCTAAAGCTTGTTGAACAAGCTTGTTGCATGTTTTTCTATAAAAGGGAGCCTCCTCCCTCTTGCCTTAGGTTCAAAAAATTTGCTTGGAGTGATACATATCATCTATCTCTATATTTCTTCATTTCTCTCTTGTTTTATGCCTTAAAGTGTAGTTTCTTCACATTTTTTCACACAAACACCTACTCAAACACCTTCATTCTTGGGCTGAGGTTCTTGGAGGTTTGTTTGAAGCACAAAAGTTTGGTTTTGCCTCAGAAGTTGCTGATTTGCTGTGTTTCTTCAAGGGTGAGTCTCTATCCTCTCTTAAGCTTTGTTTTTCTTAAGTACTTAGCTTTATTTTCACGCTTCTTTTGGCTTAACTTTCAACTGCAAAAAGCTTCATTTTCAAATGTTTGAAATGTTTGTTTGAGGCTCCTTTGGTGTTGGGGGTGGTCTACCCCCTTTGGTGCCTTGTTTGGCTTTGTTTTGTGCCATCCTTTTAAGCTATTGGGACCACCTCCTTTTGGCCTTCTCACCACTGAAACTCAGAGGAATTTCAATGGTGGAAAGTGTGTTTTGAGGTCCCAAATAGGAGGGGGTCATCCCCTCTCCTTGTGTCTTGTATGCTTGTGTTGATGGCTCATTAAAGTAGCATGTTTGTTAAGCTTGTTTTGGCTCCATCTCAGCCTATTTTTGGCCTTATTTCAGCATGTCATACCTCTGTTTTGGCTTGGTAGAGTCACCCTTTGCATGCCATTTACACTTGTAGTGTAATCCTTACAAACTAGCCTTGTATGTCTCATGTTTTAACATGTCTTGCTAGCTGATTTTGGCTCTATCTCAGCATGTTTTTGGTGTTGTTTTAGCATGCCTTAGCTCTCTTTTGGGTTGGTTTGACAGCCTCTTGCATGCTCCTTGCACTTGTAGTGCATTTTCACTAAACTAGCCTAACATGCATCATGCTTTGGACCATCATTCTAGCATGCATTTGGCTCTACTCCAGGAAACTTTTCCTTATGTTTTACCATGCTTAAGCTTTGTTTGATGTTGTTTTGGTCATGCATGCCTTGTTTTGTATAGTCATGGTGCATTCTAGCTCACTAGCTTTGAGTTTCCAAGCCACTAGTATGCATTGCTTGGGCTATTTGCATCATTTAGCATCATTCGATATGTGATTTTAGTGCATGTAGTATGGCCATGCCCTCACATCTTTCACTCATTCAATGCTTTGGAGGGTTTGTGCCTTATGCTTTAAACATGAGCCATTGTGTATGCCATCTTGCATAAACACTTGGGCTGCTATATCAGTGTAATATTGGTCTTATTCTGCCATGATACAACTCTGATTTTTATTAGTAAAGTCATCTCATGCTTGGTTTTAGTAGGTGTAGTATAACCTTCCTCATTGGCCTTGTATACTCCATGCTTCATGCCCTTCATGCTAGCATGTGTTAGCTCTAGTCCATGCATGTTTTAGCATTGTTTTGGCATGCTCAAGGACTGTTTCGGGTTGTCTTGGCCTTTTGGTTCATGTATTGCATAGCTATAGTGCAAGTGCTTATGCTAGTTTCAAGCTTTGAGCCTCCTAGCATGCTTCAGTTGTGACATGTACATGATTTGGCATCATTTCACATGTTATTTCAGAGCATATAGTGTTGTCACACTTCCATGTTTATCACTTCTTGACCATGTTTGAGAGTTGTGCTCTTATGCTTAGTTGATGAGCCATTGCATGAGCATCACCATCTTGCCTTACATACCATCCTTTCATAGCATTTTGGCCACTGTTTTGGGCATGATTGAGGTCTGTACATATTTGGTTTAAGTCCATTGAGCATGTTGTTTGAATGTTGTTGTTTGCATTGTGTTTGCATGCTTGTTGCATTGCATTATGTTTGCATGCATTGCATTGAGTTTGCGTGCCATTAGCTTTGACAAGTTGATCATGTGCATTACATTGTGTTTGGATAGGGTGTTAATCCAAACATGAGAAATGAGGGGCATTTCATACTTGAAGTGATGAAACGTGCCTCATTTCTTGGTCGCCGACCCTCTTGATCATGCATGATAGAGGTTAAGGCCCTTACGTATTATTTGTGCATTCATTGACATTGAATCGTGCAATCTTGGCTTCTCAGCCATCGTGCATTGAGATGCTTGGTTAGTGGCCCGAGAGTCGAGAACCGCACTTCCTTGAGCTCATGGAATGATACGGAGGGTGGTTGTGCACACATACCTTGCAAATACACTGCTGTGCCCCTTCTTGTTCTCTGTTGCAGCAAAATGGAGCTTGGTGGCATTTTCTGGTCGACAGACCAGTAAAAGTGGCTGACCGACCACTTTTTCTAGTCTGTAGCAAACTTAGGTGGTCTATAGGTGGTCCACAACACCAATAAGTGGTCAGCAGCCTTCCTGGAGGTCTCCATGATGGAGTAGAAGCTATTTGGTGCTTTGTGCAGTGTCCTGAGAACAATTGTAAACAGAGGCAAGTTGGGGCATAGCGATGGATTTCCGAACGAGGCGACCGAGTATGCATGCACTTCTTGCCTTGAGGACCTCTTCTTACTGCTTTACTTAGCTGCTTTGCCTAGTGTAGACGCGCCCGCGCAGGGGGCCCTCGCCACAGTTCGGACTCGATTTTGTGTCACGGTTCTTAATCTGAACTAAAGAGTCCAAATCCGGCAAATCGTTTTGAGAAACAGATTTTTGAAAAGAAGTGCCAAACATGGACTGCTTTGCCAGATACAGAGTCGCCACCTAAATATTTTAAAATGGGAGAATTTAGGAAACCCTGACTCGGTGCCAAAGGCCACCTGTCCGTCATCACCAAAGTTGCCTCAGCTCGGGAACTTGGGTACGGTCAGGGAAGGTCAGCTATGAGCACCCCTTCTCGCCCGATCCGAAGATCGGCCTCTACTAACCGTGATATCCGCTCTAGAAAACGTTATGTGTTCTTATTCCGTTTATTAGCCTAACATTACTATGTTATGCGCACAGCGAACAAGTATAGACTAGATTGCCTAATTTGGAAATAAGCATTGCATATCCGTTTGTCTTGAAAAAAACTTTGGAATTTGCTACTCACAAGTAGGCTAAAATACGGATTTCAACGAGTTTTTCCAACTCAGACAATCCAACCTTCACCTACAGGCATCCAAACAATTTATCACATAAGCATCTAGCCACATGGTAAACATGTTGTCATGATAGCATTCACAAGCATGCGATATGCTAAAGCAGGAAAATACTTACATAGTACTCCGTGCCAAAACAATAAACTAGTTAGCCAACATGCATGGTCCTAGTTCATGTCAAATTTGACTAATGTAACACATACATGATGCAATTAGAATAGGCTCGGCTAACCTAAGCATGGCATGTGAAATGCAGTCAATTGATGCACGTATTCAATTGGAATTGAAGTACAAATGCAGTTAGCATGATGTACCGAGCCCGGTGCATGCAAGACAAATGTGTGAATGCACACATGCATAGCATAAGGTATGCTAATTTAAACATGACCTATTACTAACCATCAAAGCAGGTAAGTAAAAGGGAGAAAGAAGTGGGGGTTGGAAGACATGCACACACTCACCCACACTTATTACAGATTCGCCCTCGCTCGGAGGGACCAAAAGAATAATACACATTCGAAAAATGAATTAACTATCTTAGCTAATTAATTATTACAAATTACCTAATTAGTTACAAACTAACTAAGCTAGGAAAAACAGTAAACTGCCTCGGGAAGAGAGCTCAATGCAATGTATGCTCGGTCCTGCTCGGAAGTGCACGCCGATGCGCAATCTGCCTCTGTTTCCCTGCTTTGCCCCTCTGGAGACTTCCAAAGTCTGCAGGATTGCTTCCCTGGACATTGGGAGACATCACCGGCTGGGTAGGATTGCCACCGATAGTGGTATGTGGTCACCGGCCACTTGTGAAGCTATCGGCCGAGGGAGGATTGCTGGTCGGCACTTAGCACTGCCGGTCGGCAAGAGTTCCTGCAGAACCTGCAATTGACAGCAACAGAGGGCAACGACAGAGCATGGCAATGTAATTCAAGCAATGTATGCTCCAACCATATCCCTTATCATGTTTATGACTCAAAGGGACATGGTCCTTGGTTCTTGGACCATCAATCGCGCATTTCCATGCGTGCTGGCCCAAGAGACCAAGTGTGCACATTTTGATGTTAAGTGCAATGCAAACCAACAAACCAAAGGGGTCCAATCCCTATCACTAAATCAAGGGACAAGATATGCATGTTCAATGCAACCTAAGCATGTTAGCTAGGGATGCAACATGGCAATGCAAACAAGCAAGCAATGAACAAGCATGCAAGATAGTGGACATGCAAGACATGGTGCAATCAAAGCATGCAAAGTGTAAGACATGTAACATGTAAAGATTGGACTTAAACTAATTTGGGCAGCCCTATACTAGGCCCCAAACAGCGGCCAAAATGCCCAAAATGAAGGACTAAACACACATACACACATGCACATGTTATGTGGCTAACACTCAAGCACAAAAGGGCAACTCTCAAGCATACTTGAAAGAGGCATAACATGGACTAATGGCATGCAAATTAAGCATTGAAAATCATGCAAGAACATGGTGCCAAACCAAGCAAACAAGATAGGCTAAACATGCAACAAATGGCCCAAGCATTCAAGGCAAGCTAATGAAGTATTGAACTACACTTAGCAAGACCAAACATGGCATGAATTTAATGACCAAACACAGAGTTTTAGCACATAAAACAAAGCCCAAAAGACCGCTTAGATGGCATCTAAATGGCTTGAATTCAAAAGCATGCACAAATGCACTTTCAAGGAGCATGCCACACAAGCTCATAAGGCATCAAAGAGGCATCCAAGGCAAGCATACAAGCATGCTAAGGGGACTGAAATGATGCTACAAATGGTGCCAAATCATTAAAACAAAGCAAGTAATGCATACTACACACTCGCACACTTAAGGCCAACAAGCCTAAATGCAAAGGGGCTATACCAAACACATCATGGCCGACCAAAATGACTACGGACAGACCTTTAGCATGGAAAAAATAAGCACAAAAGCTTCACAAAGGTTGACCTAAAACATGCTTGAACAATGGTTTACAACCTAAGGCATGTTAAGGCCTAAACATGGCATTACAAGGTAGGTATGCTAAGCATGCATGGTGTACCAAAACCAATTAAAAAACAGAGGCATATTATGACATAATAAGCACAAGAATTAACTAAGGTATGGTCAACATGAAGCTTAGCTAGGTGCTCCCTCAAGAGGCCAAAAATGGTCCTTTTCAAGGACAACAAGGAGAGGGGGTGGCCCTCTCCTATCAGGGACCTCAAGGCACCATCCTCACCACTGAAATCCCTCAAGATTAAGAT
>NW_021026954.1:652732-666955 GCF_004153795.1 Camellia sinensis | reverse complement strand
GAAGGACTTGCACCTTCCAAGGATTTAAGGTCTCCTAGACCGTACAATACCTGTGCGGTTCGTCTGGTTGCACCAGCCTCAAATGAGCCGTACATACAATATCGTGCCTGAAAAGAAAGCAAACTTAACAGGTACGATGTTATTAGCAACATGCATGACAATGCAAAAATGGATGCAAAATGATATGCAATATATACAAAACAATGTATAAGAAATGCAAATGAAAATGCAATGCAATTGAAACAATGCAAACTACATGCAAAGCAATTGAATCATGATCCAATCATTAGCGGTTCGAAACCACACCTATGTCAAATAGATTGATGGAGGTAACAAGTCCGTCTACCATAGAACAGTCCATTGAACTATGAGTAATGTAGACGGACACAAGAACAAGTATTGGGGGGGATTGACACAAGTGGGGAAACGACCCGCTGAGGAAAGGACAATGATCCTAATGCCTGATGCAACAATTACACTATAATGTAATAAATATATGGATATGCTGGGGAGATGGCAATGGACATGGCATGCAGGCCAAACCAAATCTTGCCTAGGAAAGGCATGTACGCATACAAGCCACGTCTAACATAGAACGGTCCACTGAACTATGCTTCGACACGAGAAGTATGGGCACATACCAGACCAAGCTCAACATGGAAAGGCGCAAGCCACAGATGGAGGTGATGCAGTGAATGCATGCAAGCTACAATGCAATACCTACATTATATTCTAATGATGCAATGGATATGGCACGTAGGCCAAACCAAATCTTGCCTAGGAAAGGCATGTACACAAACAAGCCGCGGCTAACATAGAACGGTCCACTGAACTATGTTTCGACGTGAAAAGTATGGGCATATACCAAACCAAGCTCAACATGGAAAGGCGCAAGCCATAGATGGAAGGTGATGCAATGAATGCATGCAATCTAAAATGCAATGTCTACATTATATCATAATGATGCACGACAATGCAACTATATATTTCTTGTTTTGAAATGCAAATGATGCATGAAATGCATGGGTTTGAAGTGCGCGACAACGCGCAGTTTTTGAGATACATGAACTTTAATATGCGACGACGCGAGTCGCTTGAAGTACATGTATAATGCAACTTATCGAAAGTCGTTCGGGCACGACAAACACCGAAGGACTTGCACCTTCAGAGGATTTAGGGTCTCCTAGACCGTATATATTGCACAAGAAATGCATAACAATGCAAGTGAACTTGAAATGCGCAACAACGTGCGGCTTAAGACATGCATGACAATGCAAACAAACTGTGCACATCAATGCGCCAAAGGTCTTGCACCTTCCAAGGATTTAAGGTCTCCTAGACCGTACAATACCTGTGCGGTTCGTCTGGTTACACCAGCCTCAAATGAACCGTACATACAATATCGTGCCTGAAAAGAAAACAAACTTAACAGGTACAATGCATATTAATGTATTTGAAAATGCGTGACAACGCAAAGCTAGTGGGGAGCATAACAATGCTGTGAAGGTATAGACATGTAAGTGGAGCACGCGGTCTACGCAGGCAACAAAATTGATCATAAACATGCGGTCTATGCAAGTGATGAAATTGGACATAAGCATGCGGTCTACGCAAGCAGAACATGCGGTCCACGCAAGTCATGGAATTGATTACAAATATGCGGTCTATGCAAGCAAAACATGCGGTCTACGCAAGTAATGAATCTGAACAAACATGCGGTCTACGCAAGCAAAACATGCGGTCTACGCTGGTAATGAATCTGAACAAACATGCGGTCTACGCAAGCAAAACATGCGGTCTACGCAAGTGCTGAAATTGAACAAACATGCGGTCTACGCAAGCAAAACATGCAGTCTACGCAAGTAATGAAATTTGAACAATCATGCGATCTACGCAGGCAAAACGTTCGGTCTACGCAGGTAATGAAATTGAACAAACATGCGGTCTACGCAATCAAAACATGTGGTCTACGCAGGTAATGAAATTGAACAATCATGCGGTCTACGCAATCAAAACATGTGGTCTACGCAAGTAATGAAATTGAACAATCATGCGGTCTACGCAGGTAATGAAATTGAACAAACATGCGGTCTACGCAATCAAAACATGCGGTCTACGCAGGCAATGAAATTGAACAAACATGCGGTCTACGCAATCAAAACATGCGGTCTACGCAAGTAATGAAATTGAACAAGCATGCAAAATGCAATGAGATGCGCAAAACCGCGCGATGCGTTTTAGACAACGCGAGCGCACAAGACAGTGCGATTGATATGCGATACGCATGGGGCAACTTTTGAGTTTTGTAAAAGCTAAAAGGATACGAAAAGGATACACCTTGCACGAATTCGAGTGCCACGCACAGAAGACACGACCCGAGGTCAAAACGGAGGCCGGTTGAGCGTCGGAAATGCACTGTTTTGCATTGTTTTGAGCACTAGAGGCCCTGGACCCTACACATGACTCAAACAAGGGTGTAGGAGGCTCCAAAATCACTGTAGGAGACCACCGGATGCCCACCGGCCATCAAAATGGATCATCGGCCGTCCACCGGCCATCATACAATTCCATCGGCACAATATTTTGCCGACCGGCAAAGAGTGTGGCCGACCGGCAAAAACTCCCTGTATCGGGGCAGTTTTGTCAATTTGCTACAGGTCTTTTAAAATAGGGTTTCTAACCCTATTTTTTTCATTTCTCCTTGGTCAAAAATTGCCTCTCTCTCTCTCTAGAGTGTTTTCCTCCCTTGATTCTCTCATTTTCTTGCATTCTAGCTCCTGTTTCGTTGTTCGATTCGCGATCTCCTTCGCGTTTCGAACATTTTCAACCGAACGAAACTTCATTTCGGTGTTTCTTTCTTGATTTTCGCCACTCGGGGCTTGTTTCCCTCGAGTTTTTCTCGATACCCGTACCTTTTTCGTACTCCGACTTTTCCAGCCTTTTCCGACCCTCTCAAGGTTTGACTTTTTGTTGACTTTTCGCCTTCTTGCCTGGTTTTTCGTCTTCTGGCCATTTTCACATCCTTTTCGAGATGGCGGACGATCTTCCATAGGGCGGAGCCCCTCCAGAGCACGAGATGGACCCCGAGGCCGAGCCCTTGCCGCTCCGCGTCCGGCCGTCGATCCAGAGACCTACAGGCCTGCGGTTTATGAGATGCTTCCTGACGGACTACGTCAGTTCAGGAGCTTTGATAGGCACGTGCCTCCCGAGCTACTACTGCGTGAGCCTACCTCCCACCTGTCCTTCGGCGCTTCCGAGGTAACTTTCTTTCTCTGCTTTACTTTCCGCAATGTAGGATGCAAAACTGCCGTAGCTGGTTATGCTCTTTAACTGTTTAATTCTAATATACTGTATACTGTAGTTGATCGTAAACATACGTGCAACTGATATCTGTTTGAGACTGACACATGCACACACACTACACTGGCTTTGAATCACCCAAACACACGGCGCACACTGTATTTCACTACAGACACACCGGTACCCGGTATTTTCTTGAGTCTGAAAAACATGCACGCATGCCGTATTTGTCCTGGACCACTCGAATACACTGACGCATCACACGTCGTAGTTCACTGTAAGCACACCGGCACCCGGTATTTGTTTGAATCTGTTAAAACTTGCACGCATGCTACATCTGCCCTGAACCACCCAAACACGCTGACACATCACACGTTGTAGTTCACTGTAAGCACACCGGCACCCGGTATTTGCTTGAGTCTGAAAACATGCACGTATGCTACATCTGCCCTGAACCACCCAAACACGCTGACACATCACACGATGTAGTTCACTGGCGAGCACACTGGCACCCGGCATCTGTTTGAATTTGTTAAAACTCGCACGCATGCTACATCTATATGCTTCTTAGAACTGTCTTTTGAATATTTCCTTGTAATTGTTGTTTTTGACTTCAAGGGGATTCCCATACCATCCGCGGGTATGGGACACCGTTGCTCGGGACTGGTACCTCGAGCTGCGGTTCGTGACATCGTCGACGAGGCCGGCTTTGGCATTTTCTGCAGGGGGCTCTCTCGACTGACTACCTGCAGGTCCTTGCTCGCTGCTCTAGCGGAGAGGTGGTGGGATACCGCCGACTCCTTCCACTTCTCCGTTGCAGGGGACATGACGATGACCCCTTACAACTTCTCGATGCTTACTGGCATTGGGGTAGGGGGTGATCCGATCCCCTTCAACACGGATATGGACGAGTGGGACGCTGCCCAGCTGTACCTGCTTGGCACTCAGCCTCCCCTCGCTCGAGCAGGGTTCGTTAGGTACTCGTGGTTTGAGAGCCACTTCCGGATCCAGCCGGCCTTGGTAGAGGAGGCGCAGATGTCCCCAGAAGAGGTGGACCAGAATGCGCGGGGCTTCATTATGTTCCTCTTTAGGACGACTCTCTTCGCCGATCGGGCGAACACCGTGCCCTTATGCCTGTTGAGCGCGCTGGTGGACGTCAGGCAGATCCGCCATTATAACTGGGGTGGCGCCACTCTGGCCACTTTGTACGGTTATATGAGCTCTTCTTCTCGCCTCAGCGGACAGCTTCTCGGTGGCTACTGGCGAGCCTGGGAGGTACGCCGTCTTCCCTTTTTACATTCCTATCTTCTGCTTTCTGTATTCTGCACACTGCACATATACTGTACACTACCCCACACTGACTGTATACTGCACACTCGGCATACATATACTCTGCTTTACACTGACTGCACACTGCACACACTGTACACTCTGCACAATACGCTGCACAACACACGGTTCTGCTATTTTGCTTTATTCTGTATTCTGCCTTATCTGATAGTCATACTGATATCTATTCTGCAGTTGTGGGTGTATGCCTACTTTCCTAGGCTTGCTCCAATACCCGATAAGGAGATGCCACTCGGCGTCCCCTTCTCTCATCGCTTCGATGTGCGATGCGTGCGGAGACCACGGGAGTCTCTCATTTTCTTTCGCCGATACTTCGACACCATCACCGCCGCGGAGGTTAGAGTTTATTTTTTGGCTTTGCTTAGCACTGTATGTTTTCAATAACAGATAGATAATAAACTGCATTTCATTTTCAGATCACCTGGCCGCCCTGGGCTTCGTTGCCGGCCGTGGTGAGGGATCACTATGAGGGCTCAGGGGAGACTTCTCGTTCTCGGATTCTGTTGGAGGGCCCGGTCTGTCGGGCTTGGTACCTGGGTGAGCGTTTCTTGCGTCAGACCCTAGGTTTACCGGAGCAGATAGTGCCGGGTCCGCCTCCTAGCCACATGAGAGATACAGAGAGGTTCAACGCCCGGGAGATGAGGGAGTACACCACCGACTGGGGTGAGGAGCATCACCGAGGCGAGGGCGACTACGCAGAGTACGTCCGGACCTATATTATGCGACCCTTGAGCGGTGGTCGCTGAGCTGAGGGGGAGAGGCCAGCGGCGTCGGCAGCTGGAGCGGGAGCTGGGGCTGGAGCAGGCACATCGAGGAGGGCTCGAGGGCATGGCAGGAGTAGAGCTCGGGGGGGACGAGGGACTGACTGGCCTGCCCTGCCCACTGTACTGTCATATAGAGGGCAGGATGGGGCGACCTACCAGATCCCCTTTGCTCCTCCCCCGGCTGGTCATGAGTTAGCCGGCATCCCCGACTTGCCTCCGGTATGCATTACTTCATTTTGCATCTTGCATCTGGCATTTCATTTTAGTTTATTTGATATTCCCCGGAATACTGATGTATCTTATACTCTTCCAGGCGTCCTCCGGGTACACCCGGCAGTCCGTGGAGTTGAATGCCTCCATGATGGGGATGCTGCAGCGGACCTTTGACCTCCTGGCCCTTTATAGCATTCCGGTATGTTCTTCTGACAATGGCCTCAAACCGTTCATAAGCATGATTCGCGTAATCTGATGCACGACACAACACCTGACACACTGATCTCACAGCATCTGATACACTGCATACATTGCATTCTGCACTGTACTCTGCTCTGATACACTGCTCACGGCATTCACACACTGTACTCGTACACTGCACTCTACACTGATAAACTGCTCACGGTATTCACACACTGTACACCGCATTCTGCACTGATACACTACTCATAGTATTCTGATGTATTTGTCTTTTGTGCTTTTCAGCCTCCCTTCCAGATTCCTCCGGTGGGCGGTGCTCCAGCTGGGCCTTCTATTCTTGCTCGAGGAGGGCGCGGAGACACTGCACGTCCCCGTACCAGGGGAGGGCGTACTCTTGTCGGGAGTAATTCTCAGGCGCCGACCCCTGATGATGATGACGATGACGATGATGAGTCCGAGGCAGAGGCAGAGGCAGAGGCCGGGTCATCTGAGGAGGCTGGAGACCACTCAGACTCAGGCTTAGATGGCGACGCCGATGATGATGCCCCTGGACCTTCGTCCAGGAAGAGGGCGAGGGCAGATCCCCGGGCCCGAGACTACTGAGGATGACCCAGATTGCTGCTTTTCTTTTTCTTTTTTGTGCTTTTTCTTTTTCTTCTCTTTTTCTTTTTCTTCTCTTTGCTGGTAGTTAGATTACCTTGTACTGCCGCAGGCAGATTTTTGTTTTCCTCAAAACTTTGTACTTGAAAAAGATTATGAAATGAAACGAACTTTTATCTTTAAAAGTGTTACATTTACATATCTCATATATTGCATCGCATCACATCATGTTACACCTCAATGTAAATGGGATTGATCTGTGGTCTGAATGTTGAACACTTGCATTATAATAATCAGATAACTAAACAGCCAACAGCAAAGTAACCCAAGCAACCCACTACCTGATTCCGGACACACAGCCCTTACTCTACCGGGGATTAATCTGCATACAGCCCGTAACACAGCATTTGGTCCATTTTGCACATAGCAAATCCTGAACAAACAGCCCAATCCGACAAGATGGACTACGGAGGTGAAACCAGCTGGAGTTGAAACACACTCAGATGCCCCAATTTTTTGTTCTTTTGTTTCACACAGATGTAGGGAATGGCACAGCACTCTGAGCATAAACGATTAACTTTTGAAATTAAATAAGGGTTTTCAACCGGGGTATCGAGCCTACAACTGAACACAGCGGGGAGGACTCAAACAAAAAGGGTACATGACCTAAACACAACGAGACACTCTCGGAAGAGACCTAAAACAAAGGTTCAGGTAAACAAAACAAAAGACACGACATACAGACGCGTTAACGACGACGGGGGACCTCAGATCATGAGGAGCCAGTTTCTCTAGGCATTGTTTCCCACCCTTTTCTCATTTGTGATTCTCACATCACTCTGGCACTCAAGCTCGGTCTTTCTCTAAAAACCCTTTGGCTCGCTTTTTCTCTCAACTTACACCTCTCTATTCTTTATTCTCTCATTTTTCGTCCCTCCCCAAGGTGATTAATGAATGAATAGGAAGTTGCGGGTTCATGCCCGATGCCGTTAGCTCACAGCTATTTCTTCTGGTGGGTAGAGTGCTCTCCTGGCAAGTACGTTGACGACGGGGGAAAGACAGAACACCTGACTCAACTGTGCCCCTAGTTCATCATTTTGACCATTTTTTGTTTTGGTTTTCTACTAAAACACTTTTGATCAAGATGAGAGTCGGATTAACGTACTTGTTCGATTTTTGATTTAAAAACCACGCAAGTCAAGCTGTAAGCGCTGAAAATTTTCCTCTTTGGGTCCAAGAAAATGGTCCAGTTTTGGAAAATGAAATAGTTTTCGAGAAAATAGTGAACCTCAGTAAAAATTCTCAAAAATTATATTACAAACAGTCAATGCTCAACGAGCATGGAACTTACTCTTTGAGATGCGCAACCTCGGATCGGAGGCAATGGAAAATTGTCCCTAGCTTGAAAGACGCTGCATGGCAATGGAAAGTTGCCCCTGGTTTGAACGGCGACTCACGGCAACGGAAAGTTGCCCCTTGTTTGGATGGTGCCGCAGCAGTTCGCAAACAGTCTTCATTGGTGATGGTCGAACTCTTGGACACAGAGATGACGAAGACGGTTATAACAGATATATGGACACAATCACCTTGGAAGGTGTTGGCAACTAGACTTTGGGATGAAGTCGAAGCCATTGCATGGACCGAGATGCTATGAAAGCGTTGGGGGCTGGACTTCATGACGAAGTTGCCTATGTATCCCAAACATGGGAATCAAGCCTTACGTAGTTCCGGTGAAGGTACACTCGGGTATTTTAACCTTCACTTTTCAGGCTCTAACTTTTGCCAAGGCGCCCGATGCGGGTTTTCGACCTTGCGAGCTTCTTTTCATTTTAATTTTTGTCCATTTCTTTTTCTTTTCTTTTTTCACATTTTTTCCTTTGTTTTCTTTTCTTTTCTTCTTTTTTGTATTTTTTGCTTTTTTTGCTGTATTTTTTGCTTGCTCTAACTTTTGCCTGGGTCGCCCTTCTGGGTTTTCGGCCCAGCGAGCCTCTCAAGGGTAAAAGTGTAGCTTTGTCCATGTTGAATGGCTTGAGATCCTGAAGTCATCTAAATCCAGGAGAATGGCTGTTGTTCGCTGACGATGCAGGAGTCTATCCAATGGAGGCTGAATTTGCCCCTAGTGTCGTGGATCGGAACTCAGTTTTTTCTTCAGCAATACTTTACTCTTTCCTCCCTCCGGGATTTGGCATTCTTGTCGATCTTCATTGATTTGTGGAATAATCCATCTTTGGCTCTTCGAGCACAATCTGGCATCTTTTGCCCCTGGTTCGAGGGGTGCTTCTGATCTAGCTTTGCAAGCTTCTTTTGATGACATTTGATCTTCTTGATCTGACTTCCCTGCCCCTAATTCATGGGCTGCTTCAAATCAGGCCACACAGGCCTCACATTGTGGTTGATCGTTGAACCTTCTGAATCCAAGTTCAAGGTTTGAAAATGAGGGGTCGAGTCTCGAGGCTAAGAGCGATCCTAGGCTGCACAATCTCAAGAGCGATTCTACACAGGTCTTCGCAGGATCGCACAAAACATTTTTTTAAAATCTTTTAAGAGAGCGACTAGTCGCTAGCGCTGAAGATAGTGTGAGACCAATCTGGATCAAGCCAGGATCCTTCTCAGTACTCACATTAACAAGCATGGTTTCATTCATTAAGGGCTTAGCATGCTTCTCTTTCTCTCAAATTGATCAAAGTTTTGCAAAACCAGAGGAATTCCTTCCTCTTCGTTTTTATCACCGCAGTGTTCAAAAGGTTTTTGAAAAACTTAGGCTAATGCAATGAGTTTGGCGTGCAGGAGAGCAGGCGAGATGTACTGTCAGCCCATTCAAGTCCTCTGGCACAACTAACTTACACTGGAAGCAAGCATGAAAATGAGATAGCCACAGCTGTTTCATTCGGATTTGTTGGTATAACTGGCCCTCGGCAGAAACAGACTCAAAAAACAAAAACGGGTAATTTCAAGACAAAACGGTGTTCGAGGCAACAACCTCGGAATCACCTGGTATTCTATACAAAGGGGACTGACTCGATACAACGAGACAGACCCTTAAGCAAAAGAGACTGACTCAAGACAAAGAGACAGACTCAAAACAAAAGACCGAATCGATACCCAAGCCAGAACTTACAAAGCTAGCGTTCACAGATGCTCAAAAATGCGTGCCAGACGCCACATCCAAAATATACCAAATGCCGCCCGCAGGTGGTTCTCTTTCTGATTACATACTTGTAGTATATGCGTCCTCAAAATCCAATAATTGGGTGGTAACGGACTTGGCTGAGGTGGGCGGGAGGATAACCTCGTTGTCAATCAAATCTTGCACCTCATGACGGAGGCAGAAACAATTGTCGGTAGCATGGCCTGTCTGTTGGTGGTACACACAGTACTGAGCAGCATCATGCGTAGCAGGGAGATTCTTCGGGAGAGACCGAGGCTCCAAGGGTTTAAGGTGCCCCCTCTCAGCAAGGATCTGAAGTGCCTTAGACAGAGGCATGTAGAGAGCATGAAAGACCCTGCGCCCTCGGGGCAGGTATTTTGAAGTCTGAGCGCTCTTACTAGACGCACAAGCGAAAGGGTCGGCAGGCGCCACCTTGGCTTTCTGATCTTTCCCGGGTGTAGGGCTGGGAATAGGAGGAACTGTTCTGGCATGACGGGGCCTATCCTGATTTTCTGACTGACTTGAACTACCCTCAGGTGGAGTGGGGAAAGCATCCTCCACAGTTTTTGCCACGACTGCGGATATCTGTTGCTTGTTCATCTCCCCGGCTTTCAAAGCCTCGACTGCCCGCAGCAGTTGTTCAATGGGATCGGCGTCTGCCTTCACTTTGTCTTTTCCTCTGGCCTCAGCCTGATCGAGGGTTTGGGTTGATGTTGATATGTCATTACCATAGCTGGAGGCCATCTCCGGTT
The DNA here is from genome assembly GCF_004153795.1 of Camellia sinensis. Taxonomy (NCBI): domain Eukaryota; kingdom Viridiplantae; phylum Streptophyta; class Magnoliopsida; order Ericales; family Theaceae; genus Camellia; species Camellia sinensis. The sequence goes on along the minus strand of NW_021026954.1, from coordinate 656,627 downwards.
GGCTAAGTTCAATCACAATTCGCCCCAATAACGGGGGCTCTTGGGGTACAAAACTCCCGGCATATGGTGCGGCTGGAGGTGAAGCTGACATTCCGTAGGCGAGATCCGCCACAGACCTCTGGAGATCACCTATCATCCCCATTAGTTCAAATGTAGTTGGCTCGCGAGCCTGGTATAGCTGGGGGGCCCAGACCGGGTGCGCAACAGGCGACCTGGGTGGATGTGACATATCAATGTTGGTCTCACTTTGCAGAGTGATCCCTTGATCTAATGCAGCTGTCATAACTACGATCTCTTCTGAATTCTGCGTCGTCATAAGTCCGGCCTCAATCAAAGGGGAACACTAGCTATTCCGTACCAATTCTCTGGATACTCTGAACTGAAAGGAAAAACAAACAGCATTTCAGCCCAAACAAATCAACCACAGGTGTAGCCGAACAACTGCACACTATTGCTGATCACTGTTCCCCAGAATCACTGTCCCCAAAACTGAACCTGATACCCGCAGATAACTGATTCTCAACAACACTGATACTGGTGCCCTCGGGCCTGATACTCAAATTTTGCAAACTGATATGTACGTTCCTGTAGAGATACACTCTAAAAGCACATAGCAAGTAAAGAGAGCCAAAATACCCCTATGTTGGGGTAGGGTTTCCCTGTCCTATTTTGTCAGGAGCTAGGGTTTCACTATGCACGCAGCGGTTTCAAACAACCTAAAATCGGGTAAGCAACCTGTCCTAACTTGGAATGGCCACTGTGGATCCGAATATGTACTAGGTCGAATGGTCAAAAAAGGGTGTCCCGGTAAAACCGAGGTTTGTGTTCCCATACTGTCAGAGCCCATAACCGGTCAGCCTTATGGTCATGCCTTGACAAGACAAGCCTCCGGCAAACCGTTCAGGAATGGCAGATGGCAAACACGGTGTCCTAGGCGCACCCATGCACATGCAATGCAAAGAGACACATAAATGAAATCAAAACAGGATATCCCGAGTTCGAGTCAAGCTCTCTAAACTCCCCAGCAGAGTCGCCAGAAACTGTAGACGCGCCCGCGTGGGGGGCCCTCGCCACAGTTCGGACTCGATTTTGTGTCACGGTTCTTAATCTGAACCAAAGAGTCCAAATCCGGCAAATCGTTTTGAGAAACAGATTTTTGAAAAGAAGTGCCAAACATGGACTGCTTTGCCAGATACAGAGTCGCCACCTAAATATTTTGAAATGAGAGAATTTAGGAAACCCTGACTCGGTGCCAAAGGCCACGTGTCCGTCATCACCAAAGTTGCCTTGGCTCGGGAACTTGGGTATTGTCGGGGAAGGTCAGCTATGAGCACCCCCTCTCGCCCAATCCGAAGATCGGCCTCTACTAACCGTGATATCCGCTCTTGAAAACGTTATGTGTTCTTATTCCGTTTATTAGCCTAGCATTACTATGTTATGCGCACAGCGAACAAGTATAGACTAGATTGCCTAATTTGAAAATAAGCATTGCATATCCGTTTGTCTTGAAAAACACTTTGGAATTTGCTACTCACAAGTAGGCTAAAATACGGATTTCAACGAGTTTTTCCAACTCAGACAATCCAACCTTCACCCACAGGCATCCAAACAATTTATCACATAAGCATCTAGCCACATGGTAAACTTGTTGTCATGATAGCATTCACATGCATGCGATATGCTAAAGCAGGAAAATACTTACATAGTACTCCGTGCCAAAACAATAAACTAGTTAGCCAACATGCATGGTCCTAGTTCATGTCAAATTTGACTAATGTAACAGATACATGATGCAATTAGAATAGGCTCGGCTAACCTAAGCATGTCATGTGAAATGCAGTCAATTGATGCACGTATTCAATTTGGAATTGAAGTACAAACCTAAGCATGGCATGTGAAATGCAGTCAATTGATGCACGTATTCAATTGGAATTGAAGTACAAATGCAGTTAGCATGATGTACCGAGCCCGGTGCATGCAAGACAAATGTGTGAATGCACACATGCATAGCATAAGGTATGCTAATTTAAACATGACCTATTACTAACCATCAAAGCAGGTAAGTAAAAGGGAGAAAGAAGTGGGGGTTGGAAGACATGCACACACTCACCCACACTTATTACAGATTCGCCCTCGCTCGGAGGGACCAAAAGAATAATACAATTCGAAAAATGAATTAACTATCTTAGCTAATTAATTATTACAAATTACCTAATTAGTTAACAAACTAACTAAGCTAGGAAAAATAGTAAACCGCCTCGGGAAAAGAGCTCAATGCAATGTATGCTCGGTCCTGCTCGGAAGTGCACTGCCATGCGCAATCTGCCTCTGTTTTCCCTGCTTTGCCCCTCTGGAGACTTCCAAAGTCTCAGGATTGCTTCCCTGGACATTGGGAGACATCACCGGCTGGGTAGGATTGCCACCGGCAGTGGTATGTGGTCACCGGCCATTTGTGAAGCTATCGGCCGAGGGAGGATTACTGGTCGGCACTTAGCACTACCGGTCGGCAGAGAGTTCCTGCAGAACCTGCAATTGACAGCAACAGAGGGCAAGACAGAGCATGGCAATGCAATTCAAGCAATGTATGCACCAATCATGTCCCTTATCATGTTAGTGACTCAAAGGGACATGCTCCTTGGTTCTCGGACCGTCAATCGCGCATTTCCATGCGTGATGGCCCAAGGGACCAATTTATGCATGTTGATGTCAAAATGCAATGCAAACCAACAAACAAATGAGGAACTCAACCTCAATCATGGATGATCAAGAGGCAAAGTATACATGCACTACAACCTAAGCATGTTGACTAGGCATGCAACATGGTAATGCAAACAAGCATACAAGACATGCAAGGCATGAGATAATGCAACCAACAAGTATGCAAGGCACAATGTGGGTGTTTAATCATGTAAACAAACATGTGACTTCATTCAATCATGTAAGTTCAATTATGCAACAACTCACCGATATGCTACAACATACAAGGAGTACATGCAACAAACAAAGAGATGGACTTAAACATGATTTGGGCAGTCCTAACTAGGCCTAAAACAGTGGCCAAAGTGCCATAAAATGAGGCCCAAAACACACGCACACATGTATGCAAATATGGTCCAATTCCTAAGGCCCACCAAAGAAGCATTGAACTACGCTTAGTGCAACCACACATGGCATGAATTAAATGACTAAAAACAGAATTTTAGCATGTTAAGACAAGGCCTAAAGATCACTTAGATGGCATCCAAATGACCTAAATTCAAAGGCATGCACAAATGCCAAAACATGGAGCATGCTACACAAGCTTTCAAAGCATTAAAGAGGTGTCCAAGGCAAGCATACAAGCATGTCAAACGGACTAAAATAACATGGCAAATGGTCCCAAATCACTAAATTAAGGCAAGGATGCATGCTACACATTCACACACTTAAGGCCAACAAGCCAAAAATGCAAAGGGGCTATACAATGCATGCCATGGCCGACCCAAACGACTATGGACAGACCTAAAGCATGGCAAAATAAGCACAAAAGCTTCACAAAGCTAGACCTAAAACATGCTTGAACAATGGTTTACAACCTAAGGCATGTTAAGGCCTAAACATGGCATTACAAGGTAGGTATGCTAAGCATGCATGGTGTACCAAAACCAACATACAACAATGCTATTTCATGGCTAAATAAGCATAAATAACAGCCAAGACATGGTCAACATGAGGCTTAGCTAGGTGCTCATTAAAGAGGCAAAAATGGCCCTTTTCAAGGACAACAAGGAGAGGGGGTGGCCCTCTCCTTCTTGGGACCTCAAGTAGCATTCACACGCATGCGGTATGCTAAAGCATAAAAATACTTACATCATACTCCGTGCCAAAACAATAAACTAGTTAGCCAACATGCATG
>NW_021026954.1:606646-643731 GCF_004153795.1 Camellia sinensis | reverse complement strand
AACTCTTTTCGCTCGAGCGGACATCAATGTCTGCAAAACTTCTGGGAGCTAACATTTTATGCTCGAGCGGCACTGTAGACACCCCATTTTGACCGACTTTAAGACTCAGACGTCATCGATTGAGTGCTCGATGATCGCGCATGTTTGTGCTCGTTTCGAGTTTCCGGAGTTTTCGGTTGAGTGCCTTGCCTCCGGGCCTCTGAACTCTTTGTGTGTTGGCTTGGTTTATGGACCATGCCTTGTTTCCCTTCCCTGGAGGGAGAGAGAGGTCCGTAGACCACTTTTTGTGGTCGTAGACTACTTTTCCCTCTTGTAGGCTAGTTTCCGATTTCTGGAGCCTTCGGCTGAGTGCCTTGTCTTGGGACCACTTAACGTTCTCCTTTTGGCCTGGTTTTCGGGCCATGCCTTGTTGCTTTTGCCTAGAGGAAAACAGAGGTCTGTACTTTTTGTGCTCGTAGACCACCTTTCCCTCCTAGACCACTTTTTGTGCTCGTAGACTAGTTTTCGAGGCGTCCGGCTGTGCGCCTTGTCCCGCGGACTTTCGTCTTTCATCCTTTTTGGTTTGTTTTTGGCACAAACCTTGTTTTCCTTGCTTGGAGGGTGGAATAGGGGTTGTAGACCAGTTTCTCTTCCTGAAAATCACTTTTCTTGCCTGCCAGCCAGTTTTCTGGCCGGCTAGCTGGTCTTGGTGGTCTTTGGACCACCAAAAGTGGTCGGCAGCCATGCCACCACCTTGGTTTCTGTGTGCAGACCACTCCTCCCCCTTGCCGACCAGTTGGTCTCCCTGCAGACCACTTTTATTGGTCGGCCAACCAGTGCAAGTAGCTGGCCGACCCCTTCAACTGGTCGGCAGCTTTCCTGCACTTTATGCAGATATTTTCCATGCCAGCTGTGCCAGCTGTTGGGCACAGAAAGCATCCTCCATAGATTGATTCAAGCTTCAAGCTTGTTGAACAAGCTTGATGCATGTTTTTCTATAAAAGGGAACCTCCTTCCTCTTGTCTCAGGTTCAGAAAATTTGCTTGGAGTGATACATATCATCTATCTCTATATTTCTTCCTTTCTCTCTTGTTTTGTGCCTTAAAGTGTAGTTTCTTCACATTTTTGCACACAAACACCTACTCAAACACCTTCATTCTTGGGCTGAGGTTCTTGGAGGTTTGTTTGAAGCACAAAAGTTTGGTTTTGCCTCAGAAGTTGCTGATTTGCTGTGTTTCTTCAAGGGTGAGTCTCTGTCCTCTCTTAAGCTTTGTTTTGCTCAAGTACTTAGCTTTATTTGCATGCTTCTTTTGGCTTAACTTTCAACTACAAAAAGCTTCATTTTCAAGTGTTTGAAATGTTTGTTTGAGTCTCCTTTGGTGTTGGGGGTGGTCTACCCCCTTTGGTGCCTTGTTTTGGCTTTGTTTTGTGCCATCCTTTTAAGCTATTGGGACCACCTCCTTTTGGCCTTCTCACCACTGAAACTCAGAGGAATTTCAGTGGTGGAATGTGTGTTTTGAGGTCCCAAATAGGAGGGGGTCATCCCCTCTCCTTGTGTCTTGTATGCTTGTGTTGATGGCTCATTAAAGTAGCATGTTTGTTAAGCTTGTTTTGGCTCCATCTCAGCCTATTTTTGGCCTTATTTCAGTATGTCATACCTCTGTTTTGGCTTGGTAGAGTCACCCTTTGCATGCCATTTACACTTGTAGGGTAATCCTTACAAACTAGCCTTGTATGCCTCATGTTTTAACATGTCTTGCTAGCTGATTTTGGCTCTATCTCAGCATGTTTTTGGTGTTGTTTTAGCATGCCTTAGCTCTGTTTTGGGTTGGTTTGATAGCCTCTTGCATGCTCCTTGCACTTGTAGTGCATTCCCACTAAACTAGCCTAACAAGAATCATGCTTTGGACCATCATTCTAGCATGCTTTTGGCTCTACTCCAGGAAACTTTTCCTCATGTTTTACCATGCTTAAGCTCTGTTTGATGTTGTTTTGGTCATGCATGCCTTGCTTTGTATAGTCATGGTGTATTCTAGCTCACTAGCTTTGAGTTTCCAAGCCACTAGTATGCATTGCTTGGGCTATTTGCATGATTTAGCATCATTTGATATGTGATTTCAGTGCATGTAGTATGGCCATGCCCTCACATCTTTCACTCATTCAATGCTTTGGAGGGTTTGTGCCTTATGCTTTAAATACGAGCTATTGTGTATGCCATCTTGCATAAACACTTGGGCTGCCATATTAGTGTAATTTTGGTCTTATTTTGCCATGATAGAACCCTGATTTTTATTGGTAAAGTCATCTCATGCTTGGTTTTGGTAGGTGTAGTATAACCTTCCTCATTGGCCTTGTATACTCCATGCATGTTTTAGCATTGTTTTGGCATGCTCTAGGACTATTTTGGGTTGTCTTGGCCTTTTGGTTCATGTATTGCATAGCTATAGTGCAAGTGCTTATGCTAGTTTCAAACTTTGAGCCTCCTAGCATGCTTCAGTTGTGACATGTACATGATTTGGCATCATTTCACATTTTATTTCAGAGCATATAGTGTTGTCACACTTCCATGTTTATCACTTCTTGATCATGTTTGAGAGTTGTGCTCTTATGTTTAGTTGATGAGCCATTGCATGAGCATCACTATCTTGCCTTACATACCATCCTTTCATAGCATTTTAGCCACTGTTTTGGGCATGATTGAGGTATGTCCATATTTGGTTTAAGTCTATTGAGCATGTTGCTTGAATGTTGTTGTTTGCATCGTGTTTGCATGCTTGTTGCATTGCATTATGTTTGCATGCATTGCATTAAGTTTGCGTGCCATTAGCTTTGATAAGTTGATCATGTGCATTGCATTGTGTTTGGATAGGGTGTTAATCCAAACATGAGAAACGAGGGGTGTTTCATACTTGAAGTGATGAAACGTGCCTAATTTCTCGGTCGCCGACCCTCTTGATCATGCATGATAGAGGTTAAGGCCCTTATGTATTATTTGTGCATTCATTGACATTGAATCGTGCAATCTTGGCTTCTAGGCCATCGTGCATTGAGATGCTTGGTTGGTGGCCCGAGAGTCGAGAACCGCACTCTCTTGAGCTCATGGAATGATAGGGAGGATGGTTATGCACACATACCTTGCAAATACACTGACGTGCCCCTTCTTGTTCTCTGTTGCAGCAAAATGGAGCTTGGTGGCATTTTCTGGTCGGCAGACCAGTAAAAGTGGCTGGCCGACCACTTTTTCTAGTCTGCAGCAAACTTAGGTGGTCTACAGGTGGTCTACACCACCAATAAGTGGTCGGCAGCCTTCCTGGTGGTCTCCATGATAGAGTAGAAGCTATCTGGAGCTTTGCGTAGTGTCTTGAGAACAATTGTAAACAGAGGCAAGTTGGGGCATAGCGATGGATTTCCGAACGAGGTGACCGAGCATGCATGCACTTCTTGCCCTGAGGACCTCTTCTTACTGCTTTACTTAGCTGCTTTGCCTAGTTAGCTATTTGGTTCTGTACTTAAGTAGTTAATGCATTTAGCTATTCATTTATGTTGTAATAACTAATTAGTTAACTTGTTAGTTAATTAGTTTCGTTTCATAATAATTAGTTTAATTAGCTTAGATTAGCTAGTTAGCTTATTATTCGGACCCTCCGTCGAGAGGGCAAATTTTGCAATAAGTGTGCGTGTATGTGATGCATGTCTTCCAACCCCCATTTTTTTCTCTCTTTTATTTAACTGCTTTCGATGGTTAGTTTTAGGGCATATTTCAATTAGCATCCTTATGCTTCGCATGCGTGCATCATTCATCTGTTTTGCATGCACCGGGCTCGGCGCATCATACAAACTGCATTGTATTTCAATACCAATTTGAATACATGTTATCACATTGCATTCACATGACATCTTAGAATAGCCGAGCCTATCTTAGTTGCATTTTTACATGTGTTGCATTAGGCATTCTTAACATAGCTAGGATCATGCATGATTACTAACTAGCTTTTGTTTTGGCTCGGAGTACTAGGTAAGCTTTTACGCTTTAGCATCCTTACATGTATGTAAGTGATTGCCATGATAGCATGCTTGCCATGAGGCTATTTGCTTAAGTGTTAAACTGCATGAATACCTGTGGATGAAGGCTTCATTGCTTGAATTGGAACAATTCATCGAAATGTGTGTTTTAAGCCCACTTGAGAGTGGCAAATCATGTTTTCTAAGCCCACTTGAGGGTGGCAAATCCGTGACTTAGCCTACTTGCGAGTAGCCCCTTCAAAACCATTTTCAAACAAACAAACATGAGATGTTTTGTTCCAACATGAGCGATTTAGTCCATACTTGTATGCTGTGCGCATCACATAGTAATTCTAGATTAATAATCGGAATAAGAACGCATGTGTTTTCAAAAATAACATATCTTGTTAGTAGAGGCCGATCCTTTGATCGGGCGAGCGGAGGTGCTCATTTTAGGACCTTCTGCTCTTGTACCCAAGTTCCCGAGCCAAGGCAACTTTGGTGATGACGGACATGTAGCCTTAGGCACGAGTCAGAGTTTCCTAAATTTTTCAAAAACAAAACATTTATGTGGTGACTCTGAAATCTGGCAAAACAGTCCATGTTTGGCGCTTTTTGATTAAAATCGATTTTCCAAAATAATTTGCCCATTTGCACTCTTTGGTGATTTATCAGTCTTACATTGCACTTTGTGAGATTAGATTCAGAACCGTGATAGGAGTTCGAACTGTAGTAGCTAGAACAACAATTCGCGCCCTCACTCGTGGAGTGGAGTTCGGGCGGTCTACAAGGAGTACGACCCCAACTTGTACATCGTGGCCATCGATCAGCCGAAGTCAGTAGTCATATTGCCAAACTTCCTCAGTATTAACTCTATTGGGGAGGACCAATTAGAGAAGAATCAAAACGATTGGCTAAAACAGGGCCTAAATGACTTGGCTGAACTGGAAGAAGACCTAGTCGAGGTGGAAGAGGATATGACAACCTTTACTTCTTGGAAGAAAAGGATACAAATAGTGTACAACTGGGGTGGAGGGATCCAAGCCAGCCAGAAACAAACAATAGGTGGTTGAGTGAGGAGGAGTCAGATGTGGAGGAACAGATAGGAAAGACTGTGAAAGAAGAGAAAATTGGTGGTAGTAGCAAGACTGAGGCTGCCCCTCTGATCGAGAAAGAACATGCGTTGGAACAATTTCAAAGGAAAAGGGTAGAAGAAATCCAGAGGAAGATAGCTCTGGAGCAGGAAAAAGGGAAAGGGATAGAAGAAACCGAGACAATGGTAGGTGATGTCCAAGCTACCAAAAAGATTGAATGGGAGCCCAGTGACCAAAAAAGGATGTTAAGAAAGCTCAAAAAATATCGAAATGCAGAAACCAAAGTTGTGGTGGAAGAGGAATGGTATGATGATGGGGGGGTGATGTGAACATGCTCTAGGTAGAATCCGATGATGGCCCGACTATGGCTGCAGGAGAGTGGTGGGAAAACAGTGACCTAAGTCATGCATACACAGACGAAGGGTGGAAAGCTGATACCCCTGATGACACCTGGCATACTGACGAGATTAACCACATAACTCAGAGCAGTCAATACTTCAAATCCGCGACTTTAAATTAGCCAGAGACCTTTGGGAAAGAGGCCGGGAAGTCAAAATAGAAGGTTGTTGAAGAAAACCAAGTCCTGAAATAGCTCAAGAAGATTCTGGCAGACATATCAATCTGGGGGCTAATTATGGCTTCTCAGAAGCACAGGAAAGCACTGTTAGAGGCAATGAACCAGACCAAACTGCCTATCGACACCACTGCTGACCAATTGGTATCGTTGGTTACATCCGGGGACGTTACATCGATGATATCTTTTACAGATAAAGAATTACCACCTGAGGATGCCAACCACAACTGACCCTTATATGTAACCCTGGAAATATGGAAAAAGTGGATTCTGGTGGTGCTGATAGATACCGGATCGGCGATTAATGTATGCCTAGTGAGGACTGCCTATGTCATCGGTTTGAGGCTGGCTGACTTTACACTTATGACTCAGGCCAGCCGGGCTTATGATAATACTAGCCGGGATGTTATGGGAACATTCAAGAGCCATATCCTAATCGGCCCGTCCGAACATGAGGTAGAATTCCATGTCATGGATGTTTCAGCTACTTTCAATCTGCTACTAGGAAGGCTCTGGCTACATCAAATAAGGGTTGTGTCATCAACAGTCCATCAGTTGGTAAAGTACCCCTTTAAAGACTAGATTGCTACTGTATACGACAATTTTGCAATCCATCCTCCCTAGGAAACTACCGCGCCATTATTGAAAATCATACATGGGGAAGAGGACATGTTCTTTTCTAGCTTCTCTCTGGCAGAGGCCTGGGTTGTCCAGACTATAATGGCGGAGGATGATAGGAATTACGTGAGCACTCAGTCCATCTACATAATGAACAAACAAGGACATATTCCTGGATTAGGATTGCGCAGAAGCGATAGGTAGGGAGGTACTATTGCCAAGGAGATGAGTCACAACCCCCACACTTTTAGGCTGGGATACAAACTTACCGCTGCAGATTGGCAAAGAAAGGGAGAGGAGTTACGAGAAAGGATGAAAGCAAAGAGGACTGGGAGGCAGTACGAGTTACTCCGTAAACCAATATGAGGAACCTTGAATGGACGTTTTGTCTGCCAAGGGAAAGACTTCCCCTTCTGTGGATTTCTAGAGCCTTGGTATGATTGGTAGAGAAAAACCAGGTATCTGGGGTTCGAGATCTTCTTCCTACTCTAGTTACCAGAAAATGAGGATGAGCAGGTAGACCTGAGCCCTAACACAGATTAAAGCAAGATAGCAAGCTTAGATATTGAAGAAAAAGAGTTGTTGGAAAAAGCGTTGGCTGACCTACTGGCAAGTTCTACTGCTGGAGCTGAGTCCGTCAACTTAGGGGATAGTTTTACTATCTCAATGATTGGGGATAAACCAGCAGCGGATTTCTTCAATCTTATCATGGATGCGTCTGAGGCTCCACGCCTGGTCTGGAAGTTTGAGAAAGGCGTCATCTGCAGCTTTGAATCGGATAGTGAGTCGGAGTCAGATTCTATTCATTTCAGTCTACTATCTCCGGTAGTGGTAACCCAGATACCAAGGTCCTGTCCCGGTCGCCTTTCAACTTTTCCTTTGAGTCCACTATAATCAAGGATCCAGACTTTTTGAATAGAAATGTAGTAGACTTTGCTTACTTCTTTGTGCCTTTGGTTTGTTGTACGGAACTTGATTTTCAAAATTTTGTCTTAAACGAAGAGGAAGAAATTCCTTGGGTTTTGAAAAAATTGGTTGATCATAAAGAAGAGGGGCATGTTAAGCCCTATACAAATGAAATTGTATCAATTAACGTGGGTACTGAGGAGGATCCTCTCTTGGTCCAGATCGGGTCCACGTTGTCTTCGGAGGAACGGAAATGTTTAATCGCTTTATTAAAAAATTTCAAAGATGTTTTCGCGTGGTCCTTTGAAGACATGCCTGGAATCAATCCTGAGAATGTACAGCATCAGATCCCCCTTGACCTTAAGGCTCGACTAGTTAAGTAGAAGTTGCGCAGAGTTCACTCGGACTGGGCGTTGAAGATCAAAGAGGAGGTCACCAAATAGATTGAGGTTGGGTTCTTACTTGTATCTGAGTATCCGACATGGTTGGCCAATATTGTTCCAATTCCGAAGAAGGATGGTAGAATCAGAGTCTGTGTCTACTTTAGGGATCTAAATAAGGCTAGTCCAAGGATGACTTCCTTTTGCCACACATGGATGAGTTGGTTGACTTCACTGCCGGCCACGCGTTGTTATTATTCATGGATGGGTTTTCTGGGTATAACCAGATTCTGATGGCACCCGAGGATAGGGAGAAGACAACTTTCACTACTCCGTGGGGCACCTGCTGCTACCAAGTCATGCCATTTGGGTTGAAGAATGTTGGGCTACCTACCAGAGGGCTGCAACTACCATTCTGCATGACATGATCCACAAAGAAATTGAGGTGTATATGGACGACATGATTGTTAAGTCCAAAGAGCGAGAAGACAACTACACCACACTGGAGAAATTCTTTCAATGGATCAGAGAGTATAAACTAAGGTTGAACCCCTAGAAGTGCACCTTTGGGGTGATGACAGAGAAGATGTTGAGATTTCTAATCACACAGAGGGGAATTGAAGTAGATCCGTCCTAAATCAAGGCCATCCTAGAAATGCCATCACCAAGGATTGAAAAAGAGGTGCGTGACTTTCTGGGTAAAGTGCAATTCATAATGCAGTTTATTTCAAAACTAACCTTGACTTGTGAACCACTATTTGGTCTCTTGAAGAAGGGAAATAAGTTCCAATGGGATGATCTCTGTCAGTATGCCTTTGAACAGGTCAAGCAGTACTTGCAGAATCTGCCTGTATTGTCGCCACCAGAATCGGGGAAACCATTGATCTTGTACCTATCTGTAACGAATTCAACTATGGGGTGCATGCTAGCTCAAGAATCTGAAGCCAAAGTGGAGAAAGCCATCCACTACTTAAGCAAAATGATGCTAGACTACGAGACCTGCTACACTCCCTTGGAGAAAGCCTGCCTAGCCTTGGTGTGGGCTACCAGGAAGTTGAGGCACTACTTGTTAGCTCATTCTATAACCTTGGTTTTGAGACTAGATCCCATTAAATATCTCTTCGAGAAACTAGCGCTTACAGGTAAGCTAGCTCGTTGGTTGCTTCTTCTCTCTGAATTTGACCTCAAATATGTCATGCATAAATCTATTAAAGGGAGAGCTTTAGCGGAATTCCTGGCAGACCATCCGATAGAAGGAGATGAAGCAATGGAATACCTATTCCCAGATGAAGACATTCTGCATGTAGAAGAGGAATGTACTTTGACGAGACAGCTAAGCAGTATGGTTATGGGATAGGTGTGTTGCTCATAGCACTCGATGATTCCCATATACCCTTAATGTTCAAACTTCAGTTTAGATTGTCCAACAATGAAGCAGAATATGAGACGCGCCTTGCTTGTTTGGAAGCTCCCCCAGAACTAGGGGCAAAACAGTTGGACGTCATTGGAGACTCGAATTTGGTTGTCTCTCAAACTAACGGGCGTTGGAAGGTCAAAGAAGAGAGAACATGAAGATGTATCATCAGGCCTTGGATATTCTGATTCCTAGGTTTGTAAAACTGATGTTTACACATTTGTTAAGAGAGAGTAACTGGTTCGCTGATGCGTTAGCAACTCTATCTTCCATGATAGACATTCCACTGGGAGTGAAGATGAGTCCAATCATCATTGAGCAGAAGTACATGCCTGCTTACTAGACCATTGCTGCAATAGATGAGGTGGAAGACAAAAAACCCTGGTATTATGACATTTGGAATTTCCTGGAAAAAGAGACGTATCCACCAGGGGCAAATGCCGAAGATAAAATACGACGCTTGGCCGTCCAATTTATCATCTGCGGGGGTAAGCTTTACAATAGAGGTCATCTGGGAATGCACAAGTTATGTGTTAAAGAAGAATAATCAAAGCGTCTGATGGAGGCCATCCACGGAGGAGAGTGCGGGGCGCACATGAATGGTGTGATGCTAGCCCAAAAGATCCTCAGGCAAGGTTGCTACTGGTCGACTATTGAGGAGGATTGTATTGGTTTTGTTTGACGATGCCACAAATGTCAAGTCCATGCTAATCGTATGAATATACCAACGTCAAAGCTTTACAATATGACTTCGCTGTGGCCTTTCTCAGTCTGGGGAATTGACGTTATCGGTGCCGTCTCGTCAAAGGCGTCAAATGGGCACGAGTTCATTCTAGTGGCGAAATGGGTGGAGGCCTAGTCTTATGATGTATTGAAGGCATCGCATGTGGCTAAGTTCATCAAAAACAATATCATCTGCCGGTATGGGGTGCCGAACGAAATCATCTCCGATAACAGCTCGTATTTCAAGAAAGAGGTAGTGGATCTACTTGAGAAATATAATGTGGCTTTTCATAAGTCATCGGCATACAGATCGCAGACAAATGGAGCAGTTGAGGCCGTTAACAAGAATATCAAGAACATCTTACGGAAGATGGTTGAAACATACAAGGACTAGCCGGATAAACTGCCATTGGCACTCTGGGGCTACAGAACATCGATTCGAACATCTACAAGGGCATCCCCCTATTCCCTAGTGTGAGAGATGGAGGCTGTTTTGCTAATTGAAATTGAAGTGTCGTCACTACGAGTTATGGCCGAATGTCAGATAGCGGAGGCGGACTGGCAACAAAGTAGATTTAAGGAGTTAATGTTGTTTAATGAGAGAAGACTAAGGGAATTGTATCATGTCCAGGGCTATCAACGCAGAATTGCCAGGGCTTTTAACAAGAAGGTCAAGTCCAGAAATCTTAAGAAGGGAGACATGGTACTGAAAGGAAATCGGGCTCCCATCCATGACCCCTAGGGGCAAGTTCAGACCCAATTGGATTGGTTTTCATATCATCAAGTCAATCTGGTTAGGAGGGGCGATTATTCTCATGGATTTGGATGGCCTGGAATTTTCATAGCGGATCAACATGGACGAGTTGAAGAAATATTACCCCTGAGAGGCTTGCTTGGCTGAAAACCCGAAAGGGTGACCTAGGCAAAAGTTAGAGCATAAAAAATTAGAAACAAAGAAAAACTAAGCTCGCAAGGTTGAAACCCCTAAAGGGCAGCTTTGGCAAAAGTTAGAGCGCAAAAGGAGAGAGTTAATACTCGAGTGAACCCCAACCGAACTACGTAAGGCCCAATTCCCATTTTTGGGATACGTAGGCAACTTCATCCTGAAGTTCGGTCGTGGCTGTCTTATTCATTCATATTTGATCAGGTCATCTTTTTCCATTGTCAGCTAGCTCATTTGTGTGATCTTTATGTTGGCAGAAGGGCCGGTGGGATGGATGCAGTTATGGGTAGTCGTGATTTGTTGATTCGGGGCTGTATATCTTGGGGATGGGTTTTGAGTGTGTCAGGTAGTGACCATTTCCGAAAATTGTTTTGAAAAGTTTTGATAAAAGTCGATTTTCTTCAAACTTTACCTTTTACAACTTGGACCATTTTGGGACCAAAAGGAAATTTTTTAGTACTCACAACTTTAATTTTATTGATTTCAACACAAGTACATCTTCCAACTCTCTGATTTAAATCAAAGTTGCTTTTACATCATAACACTTGAAAAGAAAGATCAAAGCAGTAAAACTAGGGGCACAGCCAAGTCAAGCAGCTCTATGTCTTCTACTTGCACTTGTAGAAGTTTCTGTAGCTAAAGATGGCTCAACTTGTTCTTCATCCTCAAGCCAAGCCAGGCACTCGCTAGAAAGAGCGTAAATAAAGCTAGGGGAAAGTGCCAGAAGCTCCCTTGTCCTCCAAGCAGTGAGGTACCAAGGCAAGTGCGAACCATAAATGGGAAATGAAGTCGGGTATTTCACCTACTCATTTGGATATGTCTGAGCATGCCCGAATTGGTGTCTGAACCGGAAGGGGAAATAGAGCATGTAGTGAGTGAGGCCAGTTAACTGTATACCTAGCTGATGGGACATGTTGTAGCTCATCTCAATCAAATTAAGCTAGAGGCAATGCCAAGTTATGTTAACTGCATATCTGCCGCACATCCAATCACACAACAACCCCTCAGACGGGAAGTCCACTAGCCGTTGGCGAAAGAAGTAAGCTCAAGCTGAGTACTCAGGGCAAGGGTCCACCACTTTCAATTTATCCATCAACCATACATGGGAAGGGATGAAAATAAGAGAGATTAAAGAATAGAGAGGTGTACGATGAGGAAAAAGTAAGGAAGGGGTTTTGAGAGAAAAACAGAGATCGAGTGTCGAGTGATGCGAGGAATCATAAATCAGAAGGGTGGGAAACAATAACTGGAGAAGCAGTGGGCTCCTTGCCAATCGAGTAGTTTCTTGCCAACGGAAAGCATCAAGACCCATCAAAGTTTCGGCCAGTGCCAGACAAATGTAGCTCTTGCCCTCTTTCAGACACTAGGCCACTTCGATCAATTGGATGTTGGCCACGCCGACACTAGGGGCAAGAAGGAATTATGCAAGTAGGCACAAGCAAAGGGCATGTTGCCGGTAGCCTCGCTAAAGAAGGTCACTCCCATCTCCAATAGTAGAAAATCGATGAACCAAACTGGGAATGTCCAATTCCCCGTCATGAGCCAAGGACTGAGCCTCGTATAATGAAAGCCCACACATTTGTCCCAAAGCTTGGGCATGGCCAAAACAGGGCTGAGGCATAATTTCTTCGTCGCACTAGGATTCCATCAATGCTTGGAATTGTTCAAGCGTTGGACACATTTCTTGTGATCCGAAGTGAAACACATGCGTAATGGGGTTCCAACACCGGACCATGGCATGGAGGAACAGAAAGCAAAGCAGGGTGCGGTTCAAAGGAAAAAGAGTGTTTAGGCCAAAACCTCAAAAATTCACCTTTTTCGAGCCGTCTAAAGTGGCCATCTAGTCTCGGAGCCTATTGTTCAGAAGAATCTCCATCTTGAGAGAATAATATCAAAACTTTGTTGTTCTGCCAGGAAAACAGCTTGGGACCACTTTCTATGGACTTTGAGAAGGAGCAGTGTATGACAGTTATAATGCACTGACCGACATTACTTTTGGAGTCGATCGGCTTTCTTTGGGGGTCGGCCGTACCTATTGGGAGCTGGCCAACTCTCAATGACTACCCAGATCAGAGCAGTTGCAGAGAGGGCATGTCCTCACCTTAGTGTACCGGAGCTGTGTTTTGAGTTTTGTCTTGTTTGTATCAGGTGTTGTTCAGTGTCTTTTAGGTTGTTTTCATTTTGTTTTTTTATCATCAAATTGTATTTTGTATTTTTTTCATTTTGTTTTTTTATCATCAAATTGTATTTTGTATTTTGTCTAGTTGTAAGTTGTTATCCGATTTAAGAATCAATTCAAGAGCAAGTTTTCATGATTCCAACGCCTTGTACAAGATTATCATGCAACGGTTGTGCCATACAGTCATCACATGCTATGCAATACAAGAGAAGTCATCCAAAATTTTCTTTTCATAACTAGAGGGTCCAAACCCGATCATTGTTTTACAAAGGCCAAAAACAAAAGAAAAGTGTTCTAAAAAACAAAATACATAGGTCTATCTGAAGCTGCATAGGTCCTAACTGCAAAGCAAAAGAAAAGAAAACTGAATCATCAACCCATTCTCACCCTCTTCCTCTTCGGCTACGGAGGAGGTGCATCACTATCGTCATTGGGGTTGTTGGAGTGCATGTCGACCTCCTCTCCCTCATGCTCGGGGGTCGTAAATCCGTCAAAAGACTCATCAGACGATGAGCGCTCCCTCGTTCGACCTCTCCCCCGATTAGCCCATCCTTGGCCTCTCACCGGGCCCGGTCTCCCTCTCCTCCTGGCTAGAGGAGGTCCTGCAGATGCAGCTGGCGCTGGTTCAAGCTGAAAATAGCACTAATATCAATATAAACTCAACAAAATAGTAGACAAGATTGCAGCAAAAGTAACCTATAAATGAAGTAATACCTCAATCCCATGACTGGCCAGAACAGTCTGCCTCCTCTGTACTATGAGAAGCAGTCGGTCAATCATCCGGAGAAGGTCACTAGCATATGCCACAGGTACCTACAAGAGGGAGAGCATTTGAATTGAGAAGCAAATAACAGAGAACAGTGGACAAAAATAACAGAATAACAGAGGACGGGAAAAAGAAAGTACAGTGTATAAGTATAAAGAAGTGTGTACCTACTCAATGTTAGGAGCAATCACCAGCCTATGGTCCCTCTCCTCAATATACTCAAGAGGGATCTGCTCGATCATTCCATCCGGTTGCATGTACACGACCTCGGTGGGAATCGCGAGAAGCCCAAAAATAGGAGCTGCAGCGAGAGTACCTCTGGCAGCAAGAGCATCTCCGGCAACGGCAGTAGCCTTGGGAAGTACGCAGGCCAAACCCTTGGTAAGCGGAGCCATCACCTGGGTTTGTAAAAATGTGATGAAATCGCGGGGCTCGTGGTACCGGTCACCGTCCTTCCCCAACATAAGGAAGTCAACCTAGGGTTCGTCGTGGAGATCATCGACTACTCTCATGCCTGGAGGAGGAGGATGTGGAATGTTAGGATCCGCTACGCCTCGCGTCTGGCAGATGAACCTCTCTTCCAGATAATAAGCTTGGCCGAAGGGACCCTCAAACAAAATCCTCATAGTAGAGACGTGCCATACAGCTACGTAGGTCGCCCTCGCTGCCTGAGGGATACCCACCTAGGGGTGCCAGTCAACCTATGGAAGCAGGTGTCATATGTCAAAGGTCTAAGCAGTATGAAACCAACAATATGGAAACAACGCAGTATGGAAGCAGTGCAATATAGAAACAGTGCAGTGTGGGACAACAGTATGGGAACAGCGCAGTGTGGGACAATAGTATGGACATAGTGTAGTATGCACATAGTATGTAAAAGTTAAAGGTTAGTATTGGTACCCGATCTGCGGTGATGTTGTCGAAAAAGCGGTAGAAATAAGGAAAATCTCGATCTACGCACAGGCGCCATTCAAATCGAGAGTTGTAGTACCGAGAACGGGGTACTGACAACTGCAGTGGCTGTATTGCGACCACAGCAAGGGAGGTGAAATATGTGTAAACCCATAGTTACAAGAAAGTGTATAAGCAGTTATGAACAGGGTAAATAAGCAGATATAAACAGGAAATGTAAAGCAAAGCAAGAAAGAAGAAGTACAGGTTCACCTCCTAAACTTACCAATAACCGCCGAGTAAATTCGCATTTCGGTGGGCAGCGGAGCTCATGTAGCATTACAGCGTGGCCAGACCGACACCACCCCAGTCATACTCTCCCACCTAATGCAGATGCACTAGTGCTCCGAAGAGATAAAGCCCCACAGTATTTTCCATGTTCGCAAACAGGGTAGTACCGAGGAGATACATCAGAAATCCGCAAGTGTACTGGGCGACCTCCTCCAGAGTAGCTGGCTGAAGATCAGAAAAATGCTCCAAGAACCAACTGTACCTCACCATCCCAGGACCGGTAGTGTCTGGGATCACTTCGAGGAGGTAAAGTTGTATAGCTCTCCACTGTGCCATATTAGGATCGAAAGGGATCGGGCCACCAACCCCAACCTCCAGGCTAGTGAGCATCAAGAAGTCATACAGGGTCAGAGTCATCTCCTCAGTTGACGAGAAGTGGAACAAATCTGTGGTGTCCCACCAGCACTTCACCAGTGTCCCGTGTAGAAATAGGTCAGCCCTCATCTGCACCAATCCTAAGCAGAAAGGCCCAAAGCCAGTTGCGTCAACTAATGCACGAACCTCCGTAGGGAGCCTCTCGTACCAATGCCTGGGGCCAGAAATAGACCCGTAACCTCTAATCTTGCTAGTCATCACCTGTAGTATGGGAATGTTGCTAGTATCTACGGTACCTTGAAAGAAATTCAATTATGCTTAAACAAGAGAAGAATTATGCTTATCATTGAGGCATCGGCAGACAAGTGCTCGGTGGGCTCTCACCGCAGGATATCCTCATCAATCCCCGAAATAAGGCCTTCAAACCACAGAATACCGCTCAGGGTCATAGCGTGTGTACGTGGCTGGTAGTTGGCCACATCAAATGGTCTCTCAGCAAGGGGAGGTAACTCCGGCTCAGGAATGGGAGGGCCATCCTCGGCCTCTATGTCCTCACCTAGGATGGCTCCAATATCAATAATGGGGTCGGGGATTGGAAGTTATTAACTCTCTCCTTTTGTGCTCTAACTTTTGCCAAAGTGTCCCTTTAGGATTTTCAACCTTGCAAGCTCAGTTTTTCTTTATTTCTAATTTTTCATGCTCTAACTTTTGCCTAGGTTGCCCTTCTGGGTTTTCGGCCTAGCGAGCCTCTCAAGGGTAGTATTTATTTAATTTGTCCATATTGATCGACTGTGAAAATTCCAGGCCATCTAGGTCCACGAGCATAACCGCCCCTTCTAACCAGATAGCTTTGATAATGTAAGGACCAGTCCAGTTGGGTCTGAACTTGCCCCTAGGGTCATGGATAGGAGCTTGGTTGTCTTTCAGCACCATGTCTCCCTCCTTGAGATTTCTGGACTTAACTTTCTTGTTAAAAGCCTTGGCAATTCTGCGCTGGTAACCCTGAACATGATACAATGCCTTGAGCCATCTCTTATCAAATAACATTAACTCCTCAAATGTGCTCTGTTGCCAGTCCGCCTTCGCTATTTGACACTCGACCATAACTCGTAGCGACGACACTTCAATTTCAATTGGAAAAATGGCTTCCATCCCATAGATGAGAGAATAAGGGGTTACCCCTGTAGATGTCCAGATTGAGGTCCGGTAGCCCCAAAGTGCAAACGGTAGTTTATCCGTCCAGTCCTTGTAGGTCTCAACCATCTTCCGCAGGATGTTTTTGAAGTTCTTATTGGTGGCTTCAACAGCTCCATTGGTTTGTTGCCTATATGTGGATGACTTATGAAAATCCACATTGTATTTCTCCAACAAGTCTATCACCTCTTTCTTGAAGTGCAAGCCATTATCTAATATGATCTCGTTCAGAACTCCGTACCAGCAGATGATATTGTTTTTGATAAATTTGGCCACATGTGATGCCTTTAACACTGCATAGAATTGAGCTTCCACCAATTTCTTAAAATAATCAATCGCCACCAAGATATATACATGTCCATTCGACCCTTTTGGTGAGACTGCACCGATAACGTCGATTCCCCAGACTAAGAAAGGCCATGGCGAAGTCATGTTGTAGAGCTTTAGTGGCAGAATATTCATGCGATTGGCATGAATTTGACATTTGTGGCATCACCATACAAAACCAATACAATCCTCCTCCATGGTGGACCAGTAATAGCCTTGTCTGAGGATCTTCCGGGCTAGCATCACACCGTTCATATGTGCCCCACATTCTCTGCCGTGGATCGCCACCATGAGCTACTCTGATTCCTCTTCTTCAACACACAACTTGTGCATTCCCAGATGACCTCTCTTATATAGCTTACCCCAGCAGATGATAAATTGGATGGCCAGACGTTGTATTCCTCATTTTTCTTTGGCATTTGCCCCTAGTGGATACATCTCCTTTTCCTGAAAGTTCCAAATATCGTAATACCAAGGGTTTTTGTCTTGCACTTCATCTATCGCTGCAATAGATTCGTATGCTGGCGTGTGTTTCTGTTTGATAATAATCAGACGTATCCGGACTCCAAGTGGGATGTTTACCATAGAAGATAGAGTTGCTAAGGCATCAGCGAACCTATTGTTCTCTCTTAATAGATATGTGAATGTCAACTTTTCAAACCTTGGAATCAGAACATCCAAGGTCTGATGGTAAAGCTTCATCTTCTCTTCTTTGACTTTCCAGTCTTCATTTGCTTGAGAAATGACCAAGTTTGAGTCCCCGATGACATCCAACCTTATTGCCTCTAGTTCTAGGGCAGCTTCCAAACCAGCAATACACGCTTCATATTCTGCTTCATTGTTGGACACCTTGAACTGGAGTTTGAAAGTTAAAGGTATATGGGAGTCATCGTGTGCTATCAGCAACACACCTATCCCATAACCATACTAATTGGACACTCCGTCAAAGTACATCGTCCAAGTTTCCTCTTCAACTTGCAGAATGTCTTCATCTAGGAATAAGTATTCCACTGCCTCATCTCCTTCTACCGAGTGGTCTACCAGGAACTTCGCTACAGCTCTTCCTTTAACTGTCTTGTGGGTGACATATTTGAGATCAAATTCGAAGAGAAGAAGCAACCAATGAGCTAGCCTACCCGTAAGCACTGGTTTCTCAAAGAGATATTTGATGAGATCTAATCTCGAAACCAAGATTACAGAGTGAGCTACAAAGTAGTGCCTCAACTTTGGGGTAGCTCATACCAAGGCTAGGCAAGCTTTTTCCAAGGGAGTGCAGTGGGTCTCATAGTCTAGCATCTTCTTGTTCAAATAATAGCTGGCCTTCACCACCCTATCTTCAGATTCTTGAGCGAGCATGCATCCCATAGTCGTATCTGTCACTGACAAGTACAGAATCAAAGGTTTCCCCGGCTCCGGTGGTGACAACACAGGCCGATTCTGGAGGTACTGCTTAACCTGTTCAAAGGCAAACTGACATCGACCATCCCATCGGAATTTCTTTCCTTTCTTTAGGAGACCAAATAGTGGCTCACAAGTCAAGGTCAATTCGAAATAACCGTCTTGTGAATTGCACTTTACCCAGAAAGCCACGCACCTCCTTTTCGGTCCTTGGTGGTGGCATTTCTAAGATGGCATGGATTTTGGAAGGATCTACATCAATTCCCCTCTGTGTGATCAGAAAGCCCAGAATTTTTCTTGTCGTTACCTCGAAAGTGCATTTCTGCGGATTCAACCTCAATCTGTATTCTCTAATCCATTGAAAGAATTGTTTCAGCGCAGTGTGACGGACCTTGCATTCTTTGGATTTGATAATCATCCCATCCACATACACCTCAACCTTTTTGTGGATCATGTCGTGCAGAATGGTGGTCGCAGCCCTCTGATAGTAGCTCCAGGATTTTTCAACCCAAATGGCATAACCTGGTAGCAGTAGGTACCCTACGGAGTGGTGAATGCAGTCTTTTCTCTGTCCTTGGGTGCCATCAGAATCTAGTAATACCCGAAAAACCCATACATTAATGAGAGCAGGGCATGGCCCATAGTGAAGTCTACCAACTCATCAATGTGTGGTAGTGGGAAGTCGTCCTTCGGACTAGCTCTATTCAAGTCCAAAAAGTCGACACAAACTCGAATTCTACCATCCTTTTTCGGCACTGGGACGATGTTGGCCAACCAAGTCGAGTACTCAGATACTAACAAGAAACCTACCTTGATCTACTTGGTGACCTCTTCCTTGATTTTCAGCGCCCAATCTAGACGGATTCTATGCAGCTTTTGCTTGACTAGTCGAGCCTCAGGGTCAAGAGGGATCCGGTGCTGTACAATCTTAGGATCGATTCCAAGCATGTCTTCATAGGACCATGTGAAAACATCTTTGAAATCTTTTAATAAAGCGATTAAAGACTTGCGTTCCTCCAAAGACAATGTGGACCCGATCTGGACCAGGTATGGATCCTTCTTAGTACCCATATTAATGGCAATGATTTCATCAGCACAAGGTTTAGCAAACCTCTCCTTCTCTCGATTAATCAAGTTTTTCAAAGCCAGAGGAATTTCTTTCCTTTCATTTTTATTAAAATTTTGAAAATCTTGGTCAATACAATAAACCAACGGCATAGAAAAGTACATAGAATCTGTAGGGTTTTCATTCAAAAGGTCTAGATTTTCTATTACAAACTCAGAAGAAAAGCTGAATGAAGACCTAGACAGGACTTTGGTATCCGAGTTACAGCCCCTGACAATACCAGACTTACACTCAAAAGAGCTTGAATATGATCCCGACCCCATAAACTCAGTGGAATCAGATTCTGGCTCATCACCCGATTCAGAACTAGAAAGATAGCCTTGCTCTAGCTGCCAAGTAAGACATGGTGCCCCTGATGCATCCAAAATGCCACCGGTTGGGTTCACACCCAGTTCTTCCCCGATTATGGAGACAGTAAAGTTATACCCCAAGTTCTCTAGGTTGGCCACGGGATCTGTCAAGAGAAAGACCAGTGCTACCCCTACTCCAGGTTCACTGTCATCTAAGTCACCTTCCGTGCTCTGTTTAGCTTTGATGCTTGGTTCAGTCCTTTCTTCATGATCATTGTCCTACAGCTGATGGTCAAAGAAGATCTCTAACCAGGGGACACGCTGCTTCGAGGAATTTACCCAAGGCTTCGGAAAGCCACAAAAAGGGAAATCCTCTTATTCCCAAACAAAACGGCCATTTAGTGTCCCTTGGATTGGCCTATGGATGAGTTCATAGTGTTTTCCGGCTTGCTTGGCCTTGGCTCTGCCTCTTGTCTCTTCTACCTTTCTGATCCAGTCTTCTCTGGTAGGCATATAGCCTAGTCCAAAGGCATGTGGGTTGTGTGGCACATCTGCCAGTGCTGCAACACCTTTTTGATCACTCTTTTCTAGCCCCATTCCTGGAACGTGCCACAGTTTGTTCATAAAGTAGATGGGCTGGGCACTGATGTACATGCCTTCGCTTATGGCCAGAATTATCTACACTACTTGGGCTTCAGCCAGAGTGAATCCCGAGAGGAACATATCCTCCTCGCCATGTTTGATCTCGAACACTGGTGTGGTCACCTCTGGCGGCGGATGGATGGAGGAGTTACCAAAAATAATTGCCAATCCTCCCTCATGAGGATACTTCAACATCTGATGGAGAGTGGAAGAGACAGCCTTCACATGGTGCAACCAGGGCCTCCCTAACAGCAAATTAAAGGTTGTTGGCACATCCAAGACATGAAACTCGACCTCTTGCTCTAATGGGCCCACCTGGACTCTCACTTGCACTGTATCCATAACCTCTCTACTCGTGTTATCATACGCCCATATTACTTAGGTTGTGGGAATAAAGTCCGCTGGTTTGAGGCCAATTGCGTAAGCGATACAGGAAGGATAGATATTAATGGCCGAACCAGTATTAACCAAAACCACCGACACCCATTTCTCCCTGCATTCCATAGATATATACAACGGTTTATTGTGAGCCGAGCACTCCGATGACAGCGCTTTGTTAGGGAAAGTATGTGTTGGGCAGGCACCACCTGGAAAGACCAAACCCATAAGCTGCTTGGGCGTGATGTCAATGGACAATTTAGCCTTGTCCATTGCTGACTACGCTGCCTGCCAGTGTACTCGTGAGGCCATGAGAAGACCCCAGATTGAGATGTCAGCTTGGATTTTCTTGAGCTATTTCCATACTACCTCTTCTTCTAGTTGTTTCTCCTTCTATTTCTTGACCTCTTTGTCTTTTCCAGACACCTCTGCTTGATCCAGGTGAGGCGGCTTAAAATACCGTCCACTGCTGGTGAGATGATCTATTTCTTCAGCATACCACGTATCATCCGGGATGCAATCACCCTAGTCTTCGTTAGTATGGGCCAAATGCAAATCACTATCATCCAATCATTCACCCTTAGTGGCCGACAAATAGTTGTCTGGCTCTGCTTGTATCACCTTCACATCATAGGTGTCCCCCATAGGGTGCCGTGAAATTACGATTTTGCGACTGTCTCCAATTCTTTCTCATTCAAACTACCTTAGCGCAGCTTCCTGTTTAGTATTTTGCTTGATCCAAGTGCGGCGACTTAAAATACCGTCCACTGCTGGTGAGATGATCTATTTCCTCAGCATACCACGTATCATTCAGGATGAATTTCCCCAGTCTTCGTCAGTATGGACCAGATGCAAATCACTATCGTCCAATCATTCGCCCTTAGTGGCAGACAAATAGTTGTCTGGCTCTGCTTGTATCACCTTCACATCATAGGTGTCCCCCATAGGGTGCAGTGAAATTATGATTTCGCGGCTGTCTTCAATTCTTTCTCATTCAAACTGCCTCAGCGCAACTTCCTGTTTAGTATCTACAATGTTCACAACGCCCACTTCCTGGGTTGGATTTTTCACACTAGCGCTCTCCGAGAGCTTTCCTTTCTCACCAGTCCTTCCAGCTATTACAGCTATCTCTGCTTTCTTTTTTTCTAGTTTCATTCCAATTTCTTCTTCTTTATCTGGCTCATCACACAGCCATCCGGTGTTATCAATCGATCCATGCAAGTTGAACCACCCAATCTGCACATCTCGCTGATCATGTTCATCAAAGAATTGCAAGTTGTCCAAATCCTCTTTGAGGTTTACCAAATCATCCAATCTTTGGCCCGGGCCATCTTTCCTGACCACATTGAGGTCTATTGAGCTTGGTAGCACTAGTTCAGGCTTGATTTGACTAGTTGACACAATATAGCAACTTGGATCATAAACCCTGTTAGATAAGTCCTCAGGGCACTCTGGCAACAGACTAGTACCTTCCTCCCAGGTCAACTCCCCTTCCATTGTAAGTCTCATCACTACAAGCTTGGGTTGAGGTTTGGACGTGTCCGTCATACACAGATCTACGCCTTCCGGAATGAACAATGTCAGTTTTGGTAGGTAGGAGGGCGTAATGTATGCGCTGGGGTCGTAAGAGGTGGCCAGTGTATGGATAAGGTTAAGGTTCAGAGATGGGGGGACTTGATTATGGGCTCGGAGTGGATTTGTGGTTAGGTTCGGTTTTTGGGATGGAGCGATCACCTTGTTGTCAATGAGATCTTGAATCTCATGATGCAATCGAAAGCACTGGTCGGTGTCATGACCATGCTGTTGGTGAAACGCACAGTATTTTGCGGGGTTATTGTAGACCGCTTGAACTTCCTCCGCGCGGTTCCCTTTTCGGAGAGGGCGCGAATTTGGGTTCATAGATACTACAGTTCGGACTCCTGTCACGGTTCTGAATCTAATCTCACAAAGTGCAATGTAAGACTGATAAATCACCAAAGAGTCCAAATCTGGAAAATCGTTTTGGAAAATCGATTTTAATCAAGAAGTGCCAAACATGGACTGCTTTGCCAGATTACAGAGTCGCCACCTAAATATTTTATTTTTGAGAAATTTAGGAAACCCTGACTCGTGCCTAAGGCCACGTGTCTGTCATCACCAAAGTTGCCTCAGCTCGGGAACTTGGGTACGAGGGGGGAAGGTCATAAAATGAGTACCCCCGCTCGCCCGATCAAAAATCAGCCTCTACTAACATGATATGTTGTTTTGAAAACACATGTGTTCTTGTTCTCTGTTTATTAGCTAACTTACTATATGATGCGCACAGCATACAAGTATAGACTAAATCGCTCAATTTGGAACAAAACATCTCATGTTTGTTTTTCGAAAATGGTTTGAAGATGCTACTCGCAAGTAGGCTAAAGTGCGGATTTGTCACCCTCAGGTGGTCTTAAAACATGATGATTTACCACTTCAAGTGGGCTTAAAACGCAGATTTTGATGAATTGTTCCAATTCAAGCAATGAAGCCTTTATCCACAGGTATTCAAGCAGTTAATCACATAAGTAAGTAGCCTCATGGGAAGCATGCTGTCATGGCAACACTCACACTAATGTAAGGATGCTAAAGCGTAAACACTTACAGTGTACTCTGAGCCAAAATAGAAAACTAGTTAGAAACAATGCATGATCCTAACTATGGTAACAGTGCCTAATGCAACACATGCAGTAATGCAACAAATAGGCTCGGCTATATAAGATGGCATATGAATGCAACACTTGATATACGTGTTCAAATAAGTATTGAAATACAATGCAGTTTGAATGATGCGCCGAGCTCGATGCATGCAAGACAAATGAATGATGCACGCATGAAAACATAAGGTATGCTAATTGAAAATGCCCTAAAATTAACCATCAAAAGTGGTAAGTAAAAGGGAGAAAGAAGTAGGGTTGGAAGACATGCACACACACACGCACACTTATTACAACAATGCGCCCTCGCCAATGAGGGTCCAAATAAGCTAAGCTAGTCTAAGCTAAGCTAACAACTAATCTAATAATCTAATTAGACTAATTATTATACAACCAAATTGAATAATAAGCAATCTACTTACTAATTATTACATCACTTAACTAATTAACAAATTAATTAATTAATTTCAAATTCAATGCTAACTAATAAGTAAAGCACTAAATTAAACTACTTCAGCTCTGTTGAAGATGTTGAATATGCATGCACGTGTTCGGTTTCTCGCCCCGAAAAGCCTTCCGATTTGCTTTTTAGAGGCTCTGTTTGCAGGGTGTCCTCAAGAATTTTCTGCTAAACCTTACCAAATCAAGGTTGGGAAGTGCACCAGTGGCCTGCCAGCCATGAAGAGCTGCTGCCAGCCACCTGCTGGCCAAAGATGGGCCTCCGCTGGCCAACAATGCAAGGGTGCCGGCTATCAATGTGGCACTGCCGGCCACTGGTGTGCTGTGACACCATTCTGCAACAGAGCACAAAATAGAGAAAATTGAGGGTCTCCCTAAGGCATGTATGTATTGTGCCACTCCTTATCATCTCAAAACATCAATGGGGAGGCATCATTGGATTCAAAACCATCAATCAAGCATACAATGCATGATGGCTAAGGATCCAACTCTCACAAATTCAATAAATGCAATACAAACAAGACTCTAGGACCATTACCCTATCATGGAAGATCAAAGGCAATGGAGACAAAGGGAATTGGCTCATTTTCATCACTTTGAGTATGAAATGGACTGATTCACCTTGTGTTTAATATAATGTCCGATTGAACACAATGCAATGCACACACACAACATGTTTATCTTGGCACGTTTTACTTGATTCAATTCTTGTTTAAACATTTTAAGTTACCAAGCCATTCATTAACCAATTTTCCCAATTGTGAAAGGTCCTCTAATTGGAAAGATGGTCTTAGCCACAAGCACCTTAAGCATGAAAGAAGCCTCATGCTTTTGGTTAGTAGAAACCCTCAAGAGAAGGTTAAAACCATTAGGCATGAGAGCCTAAATTCTAGGCTCAAGCCAACAAGGGGCTTAAGATCACTTTCAAGGCAAGTGAAAAATTGAAATCGTGGAGTGCAATGAAATATATTTCAGCACTGAAATAATATGCTAAGTGACTTAAAACCATGCAAATAACCCATGTAATGCATGTTGAAAGGCTTAAGCATCAAAGCTAGTGAAGTGTATTACACTAGAGGTATGCAAGACAATGCTCAAATGGCCAAACCAACTCTGGACAGAGCTTAATCATGCCAAAATAGTGGCCTAAACATGCTGGAATTGAAGCACAAAAGGCAAGAAAAGCATGCTCACTTATTGGCTCACAAACAAGGCATCAAAGCACAACTCTCAAAAGCCATGAAAGAGTGATATATGTGAGAGTGTGATAATGATATATGCTCTAAAATCACATATAAAATGATGCTATGGCATGCAAATACCTCAAGCAAAGCATTCTTAAAGACCTTGAAACTCAAAGCTAGTCAAGGGCATTTACACTAAAGCTATAAAAAGCAAGCCACATATGATCAAGACCATCCAAATCAGAGTTAAAGCATGCTAAAATATGAGCAAAAATGTGTTGGAGCCAAGCTAACACATGCTAGAATGATGGACTAACTCATTAGACATGTTAAGCTAGTAAGCAAAATTGCACTACAAGTGCTAGATACAAACAACCAGTGACTAAACCAGCCTAAAATGGAGTTATTGAAGGTCTAAAAAGCCACCAAAAAATGCTTGAACAAAGCCACAAAGAAGTAGAAACACATGCTCAGTTTGTGGGCCATCAACACAAGCAAACAAGAGATGAAGAGGGGGGGGGACCACCCCCTCTTATTTTGGGCCTCAAAATCACCTTTCCACCACTGAAATTCCTCTGGAATTTAGTGGTTAAAGGGCCAAAAAGAGATCGTTTGAAAAGCTTGAAAGATAACTCAAAAGACTTTACAAGCCAAGGAGCAAAAGGGAGGAAACACCTCCCTAACCAAACAAGGCTTAAACCACCATTTTTAAGTCTCAAAATCAGAGTTTTTTTTAGTTGAAAACCAGCCTTGAAATGGTGGAAAAAGATGGCAAAGCAAGTATTTAAAACAAGTTTAAAGGGAGAGAGTTATACCTCTTGAAGCCAAGCACACTTTAGGCCATAAAACCAAGTCAAAACCACCTTAAGGAGTTCCAAGAAAGCCTTCTCGCAACCTCAGCCCAAGGATCAATAACTTTGATTAAGGGTTCATAGGTTGAAGATGGTTGTATGCAAGCTTCTAGCATAAAGCTCTTAGAGAGAGAAGAATCTAGAGAGTGGATTGAAGAGAGAGAGGCTCCCAAAGCTCTTTCTAAAATGTTCTCAAATGTTCTAACCCTTGAATATGAGATATAAGGCTTCAATATATAGAAAAATACAAGCTTTAGGCCAAAAATATCTCAAGAGAGACAGCTGGAACAAGCTGGAGCAAAATATCTGCCGAAAACTGCTTTCTGCCATCAATGGCCGGCACATGACCATTGATGGCTAGCACTTGACCATTGTGGGCTGGCATGGGACACCATTGGACGGCAGGGGGCCGGCCTTGGCCATTCATGGCCGGCACATGGCACAAAAATCCCATTCATGGTCATAAACTTTCACCTCTGGTTGGACAGGAAAATCTACTTTTTGGGCCCGACTTCAACCGGACATATCTCCTTCATCTAGATTCATTTTCAGGTCATTCTTGAGCCTAAATTGTATCCATGGAAGTCTTCTTTCGAATTCTGAAAACCTCACCTCAAAATTCCAACTGTGCAAAAAGTTATGCTCCTTTGCGTGAAGTTTGTTCAGTTTTGATCCTACCTAGATTCATGCCGGACTTCTACTAAACTTGGTTTCTTCTCTCCTCTCCTCTTTTATTCAACTCCAAACCCCTAAACAAAGTGTTTTGAAAGATTTTTCAAAGATTTCATCTCTCTTTCATTCATTTCCACTTTGTCCTTGCTCGGTTTACCGAAAAGCGCAACATTTAACAAAATGCGAGTGTCGGAACATCGTAGGAACTTTTTCAAAAACTATTTTGAAAGAGAGGGTTTAAAGGTCTAAAATCTTTTGATCAAGATCGTTTTGGTCCAAAAAGAGGTATGAAGTTTGGATTTGACTCTCTTCTTGCCAAAGAAATCGATCCTTTGCATTGCGCATCTTTCATCACCAAGCAAACAATTAGTAGCGCCCAAGTCTTAAGGGCGGTAAAAAATGGAGTGTCAACAGTTATGTTTGGGTGGGAGAGGATCAGAAAGTGCGTAAGGTTCTAAGGGTTTGAGGTGCCTTTTTTTGACTAGCATCTTCATGGCTTGAGACAGAGTCATGTACAGCCGGTTAAAAGTCCTTTGGGGTCGGGTAGGGTTGGACGATGTTTGTGAGCTTGTGTTGACGAAGGGGTCGGTGGTTTTTGTTGTGGTGACAACACTTATGTCTGATGACCTCACAACTGTGCTACCACTGGTAGCATTGGAACTACGAACAAATAGCCTTTTTGCCGGCTCCTTCTCATATGTAATAAGCCCCTGTTTCATGGCATATTTGATTTGCACTCCCGTTTCATGAAGCTCTGTAAATGTAAATAGAGGTAGGACAATCATCTTTTGTAGCAATTGCCATGCAAATTCCTGACAACCATTCTAATTTGGTCCTTCTCGGAAGGCCTCGTGGTCATCATTGAGGCTTTAGCTCTCCATCTTGTCATGAATTCAGAGAAACCCTCCTTCGGCTCTTAGCGTGTTGCCTCGAGATCACGAGTTATGACCTTGATTTGAGTATTATACGAGTACTACGCAATGAAAGCCTTGGCCTTCTCTTCCCAATTCTGTTTGACAGAATCTTCCAACTTAGCATACCATATGGCTGCTATACCTAACATGGTACGGCCAAAGAAAGACAGCTTCTGTGGCCTAGTTAAGCCCATCGGCAGCAAGATATCAGAAAACAATCGCAAGTGGACCATCGGATCACCAGAGCCGTCAAATCGATCAATGTGCAGCGTTTTAAATCGATCCGGTAATGTAACTGCAGAATCGGTGTACCCATCCTCTATGTCTGGGATGGAGTTGACCCCTTACGCTCTTTTGAACAATTTTTCCAGTTTAT
Source organism: Camellia sinensis (assembly GCF_004153795.1). Lineage (NCBI taxonomy): Eukaryota > Viridiplantae > Streptophyta > Magnoliopsida > Ericales > Theaceae > Camellia > Camellia sinensis. Next base: position 616,113 of record NW_021026954.1, on the reverse strand, counting down.
TGACCTTGAGTGTAGTTGGATCAACCTCAAACTCGAACAGAGCCTTGGTCTGATAAAACGAGGCTTTGGAGGTTTGTGCTGGGATTGGCTCTGTTGGATTGCCCTAGTTTTCCTAAACATTTGTCGTATGGGCGGTGGCTCCGGGTACTAGGATAACCACGGTAGGTGCATGGGATGCAGAGGCCGCAGCCAGCTGTGGTTAACCTCGACTTGGCGGGCCACATCCTGCTGTAGGTTCTCAACTGTCTGTTGCAGATGGTGTATCAATTTTTTCATACTAGCTGGGGGATACTCTGTCATTGGAATAGGTGATTGGTTTCGTGCTGAGTTAGAAGTAGATGACTGTTTCCAAACCCAACTGGACACAGGTGAGCTGAGGGGTGACTGCTGTAGGAACTGGATTAGTGAACTCTGCTTGATTCTCCTCCGTCTTGTAAACGGTGAGAGTGAGGTAAACATGGGTTGTCCCTGAACAAGATCCCCGACTTTACAATGTCTTTCGACTCGGGTCCAGATTACTTCGGGGATATCTGAACTTTCTGAAGCTATGGTTTCAAATTACCTACCAAAAGAAATAAAGCAAAAGAGAAGTAATCAGAAACTACATAGCACCTCAGCTAAGGTGTTATCAACACAGACATGATCAAAGTTGTACGACTGTACTCCATACTGAATTTTGCCCCTGAAACAAATACCAAATTTGCAACTGCTATGCGCATTCCTATACAGTTTCACTGTAAAGCACATACCAGTTAAGAGAGATCCAAAACACCGCTATGACAGGGTAAGGTTACCTTGTGCTAGTTTTGTCATGAACTAGGTTTCACTGTTTCAATCAAGCAGTTTCATGTAATCCTGCATACGGGTGAGCATCCTGTCCTAGTTTGGAACAGTCACTATGGCTTTACTATATACAGCCAGGCTGAATGGTCAAAAGGGGATACCTCAGCAAGACTACCTAATATACCTCTCACACCTAACACCGAGAAGTGAAAGGAGAATCAAATGGTACATCGGTAGTCCAGATCCAAGGGTTGTGTTCTCGACATGGCAGAGCCCACGACTGGTCAACCTTTTGGCAAGCCTTTGGGCAAGCCTTCGACAAACCGTCCAGGAATATTAGATGGAAAACACAGTGACTTATGCACACCAATGCAAAGAACATATAAGTGCAGATAAAATTTCACATCATGAAGTTCGAGTCAAGTTCTCTAAAGTCCTCAGCAGAGTCACCAGAAACTGTAGCTCGACTTTTCGTGCTCTTTTCGGATACGACTAGCCCTACATTTCGGACTCCCATGGTTCTAAATCTGATCTCACAAGTGCAATGTGAAATAGATAAACACAGAAAAGTCCAAATCCGGCAAATCATTTAGAAAATCGATTTTGAATCAAAATGCCAAAAATGGACTGCTTTGCCAGATACAGAGTGGCTACTTAAATATTTTTGGGAAACTTAGGAAACCCATGACTCATACCAAAGGCCACGTGTCCGTCATCACCAAGATTGTCTCCGCTTGCGAACTTAGGTACGAGAGGGGAAGGTCATGAATTAAGCACCACACTCGTCCGATCAAAGATCAGCCTCTACTAATCATGATGTGATTCTTATTTACACTATATGCTCTTGTTCTAATTATTAGACCAACTTACTATATGATGCGCACACAAGTATAGACTAATTTGAAAAAATTGGATAAGTGAACTCATATGTACATTCATCAAATTATTCCAATTTGAGCAACTAGCCTTCATCCACGGGCATTTAAACAATTTATCACTTAAGCAATTAGCCTCATGGCAAGCATGCTAGACAGGACAACAATCACACACATGCGATATGCTAAAGCAATAAAAGCTCACCTAGTACTCCAAGGCAAGCCAAAAAAAGCAAAATAATTAGAAAAATGCATGTTCCTAGCCAATGCGATATGACTAATGCAACACATGTGATATGCAACTAATAAGCTCAGCTACTAGTTATGACATTTGAAACAACTTGATAGTATGCAGTTTCAACACGTATTCAAAAAAAGTATGTAAACTAGAATGCTAGCCAAACCTTATGTATCCAAAACAAATGGATGCAAATATGAGAAATACTAAAAGAAACATGATGTTCTAAGCTATCCAACATAAGCGAGTAAATAAAAGAGAGAAAGACGTAGGGTTGGAAGACATACACATTATTACAATTTGGCCCTCGCACAAGAGGGTCCGAATAATTTCCCTAGCTAATTGCTACAAATTAACTAACTATTACAAACCAAATGAAGTAAATTAACTACACTAGCTAATTATTACAACACCATAAATTAACTAACTACTTTAGCTAATTAAATAAGTACAACACAAAATTAACTAGTTATACTTAGTTTAATACAAAAACTAACTAATTACAATGCACAATTAATTAGCTAATTAATTAACTATTATGAGGCCTGGGGAATGAGGGTTGACCCATGCACGCACGCAGATTTCCATCCAAAAAAGACCCCGTTTTGCTACTGGAATGGCTCTGTTGCATAGTTAGAAAATTGTACTGTTTTTCCACCTCAGCCTCTACTCTGCTCTGCTGGAAAGGGGACACTGTCTAGCTGGAAGAAGTGGCAGGCAACCCAGAAGTAGTGGCCTGCCACCCACTAAAAGTGGCCTGTTGCCCACTAATGTTGGTTCTTTCCTGCTGCAACAGAGAACAAATAGAGCACAAACAGAGCATTCTCAAAGGATATTTGTCCACCCTGCCTCTCCTTATCATCAAATAGCTCAAAGGAAGGGTAAACCTGATTTGCAAGCCATCAATTGGCGCAATTTTATTTCGTGATGACTTATGAATCATGGGATACAATTTCAATAAATGCACAATGAAAGACTCGCAAACCTCATCCCTATCATGATTTGATCGAGGGAAGTGGTTGACCTTGGAAACTTGAACCATTTCATCACTAACAAGTATGAAATGACTCAAGTGTCCATGCATTCAATTAACATCCGATTGAACACCAAATCATGTTATTATCTTGCTTCATTTTAACCCCAATTTATTACCTCTTTTAATTACCTTTCCATTCCTTAATTCATTTAGTCCTAAAATGAAGATTAAGTCCTCTAATGGAAAGAAGTGTCAAACAAAGGGTTGTTTTAGGCATGAGAGAGATGTCATGCCGTTGGTAATGAACCTCCAAAGAGATTAAACCATTAAGCACAATGACCTCAATCTCAAGTTTAAACAATCCATTGGTTGAAACAACTCTCAAAGCGAATGAAAAATCAAGAAATGACGGAGATTGCAAAGATGCTTAGAGGTGAACACAAGTATGTAAAACAAGGAAAAAAAAGCCATCAACTCAAATAGGTTGGTGTCTAATGCCTAAAACACCAAACCTATGAGGAATATTACACTACAAGCATAATACACAAAACATGAATGAAGCTAACTCATAAAAATAGTCCTAAAACAGTCCAAAAAAGTGCTGGAATTAAGACAAAAACAACTACAATAACACGCTAAAATACCGAGGATTAAAACTATCACACAAGCTCAAGGAGGGGGGGGCTAACCCCTTCACTTTTGGGACTTCAAAACATGATTTTGGCCTCTAAAAAATTCCTGAAAATCAGTGGTAAAAAGCTCAAAAAAAGTTGATAAAAAGGTGGGAAACACAAGGGTAAAGGCCTAAGAAACAAAGGTTCAAGGAAGGGTTGTCAACCCACTCTACCTTTAATGGCCTTAAACCACAAGTTTCAGCCCAAAAAAATAGGTAATAAACAGCTCAAAAATAGCAAGAGAAGATGAGAAAAAGATGGTACAAAAGAATTAGAATGTATACCTCTTAAAGAGGTATGATCCCTTGAATTCCCAAACCGCTATTTCAAATTCTCAAGAGCCTCAAGAGCTAAAATGCAAGCTAAAATTACCTCAACAAGGAACTCTCTAGGTTTGGTTTAGAGTGTTTAGGAAAAGGTTATGTAAGTTGCAAGAGAGAGAAAGAATTGCAGAGAGAGAGAAATTTTCCAAACTTTTGCTCTCCAAAATTTTCTAAATTCAAATTTTAGAGGGTCATCTATATATAGAAATATAAGAGACCCTCGAAAATATCCTTACAAACACAGCTGGAATAATGCATGTATTCGTGGAGACAGCCAGCAAAAAATATCTGGTTTTTCGCACTGGGCAGCAGGCCACTAATAGTGGGCGGCATGCCACACTAGTGGATCTGCAGGTCTCTGAATGCTCAGGCCTGAAAAACTACTGTTTTGGTCCAAAACAAGGTACAAGGTTTGTAGGTTGAAAACTGAGGTTTCTTGCCGAAGAAGTCAAGCATTTGACAAGCGTACACATACATCATTAAGTGATCAATCAGTGGTGCCCAAGTCTTAAGGGCGGTTAAAAATTTAGTGTCTACAATAAATATGAATCTAGCAATCTGTAGGTATGTGTTTGCAAATATTCTCATAGAGCACTACCAAAACCACTTTATCCGCTCTTAATCGGAAGGAAATTAGGGCCTACTCCATGCATGTTTTAGGACTTTCATCAACTACACCTCCTAACCGGATTCACTAAGGAATTTACCCATTTTCTCAATACATTTCAAACTTTCTCAACAATTTCAAAAGTTCACAATGAATCACATCTCAATGCATTTCTTGGAAAGGGATAAAAGTTGAAATCATAAAATTTACATCAAAATTTTCCAATATAGGCAATATCTAAAGTATAATTCAATAATTCCCAAACATTCCAATATAGAAGATCAATTCTCAAAAATTTCATAGTATCATTATCTTTCAATACATAACCAAAGCTCATAGTTTTCCCAAAAAATTCATAAATTCCCATTTCTCAACACATTCTTAAATTTCACAAATTTTATGGTTTGAAGAAAATTTGGGGATTTCTTAATTTAAATACAGATTTCTTAAATTAGCAAGCCAGGAAGTATTTTGAGTGAAGTAATTTGAACAGTTTATAACAAAATGATAAATTTCCCAATTTTTATGTATTAACATTAATATATATAAAAATCCTAATTCTTCAAACATTACAAACTATCAAAATAATACATAATGAAGCTAAATAACATGCACAACGTTAACAAAAATCCCTACCTCAAGTATTATAAGAGAAGAGAAACAAAACCCGTAATTTTCAATGTTGCTGTTTTGATTTGCTTCGGTCAAAATGACGCCCTCGACATGCCCTTGAAATTGGCCTTAAGAACTACTACCTAAAACTCAATAGATTTTGGTGGATTAGAGAACGTGTGATAATTTTGGTGTGTTTGTAGAGAGAGATGAAAGAGAGAGAGAGAGAGAGAAAGAGAGCGAGAGAGAGAGAGAGAGTTATGAAAAGTGATCAAAAGGGAAGGGGGGGATCAGATTTGACATGTTGTACATGAAATTTGAGATAGAAAACACGGAAGACCGCACATGTGGAGACCTTCGCCACATGTGCGACAACCCCCCACTGCAATGAATTTTCAAGTTGTTGCTCCACCCTGCCGCATATGCAAGCCCAACCCGTTGCACGTGCAAAAACCTGCCCACAAATCTAATTTCCTATTGCACAAAACCGAACACACGGGCCCTGTAATAGTTCAGGTCAAGATCCGACCCTTATTATTTTTCGTATAAAGATAGTTGTATTGAAAGGTTTTTCTATCAAAAATTAGACTTAGCCTGAAAATTTTCCAAGTATAAAAATTGGATTTTTCAAAATTTATGTTTTTTAAAATAATTTTTGGTGGTAATTGTTCTTCATATATTAAATAGTCAAGTTTGATTTTATGGGATTTTTCTACAAGGTATTAATCACTTTACTTTAACGACAAGCTTAAAAATTTTAGTCAAAAATTTATTTTTGTACTAAAACTGGAGGAATCACTTTTTGATTTACTTGGATTTTGATTTTTTTGTATTTTTCTTTGAATCCAAATGGGGGTATTTCCTTATTTACAATGTACATTTAAGTAAATGAAAAGCCTCTTACATTTCTATTTCATTTACTTAAATGGTTACATATGGAAAGAATGTTGATGTGCTGGGAGTGTCTTAGGAGTTGAGCCTGTGTGACTAGCTGTATCCAGGATGACCGCTTGAGCAGTTGGTTTATCACTCGAACAGTGAGGGGGGTGCATCCAGTACCTTATTTTGCAGATCGAAATGCTGGGAGATTGAGTTCACCGCTCGAGCAGTTTGCGCGATATTAGCGACTTAAAAGTTGCATTGTAGATCATTTCTTCCACTTTTTCTTTTTCTCTTCCTTTCCCTTCTCCTCAACTCCAAAAGCCCTAGCTTTCTCTCTCTAAAAATCTCTCATTTCGCTCAGAATCAAGCCTAGATCCCCTGCAACAAGCTAAAATGGAGTGAAGATCAATGTTTCTACCGATTGAATCGCATTTTCTTTGAAGCTTTCCTTGTGTTTTCACCTTTTTCCTCCATCCTTGAGGTAGAGATACTTTTAACTTAGTATATCTATGATTTGAGGTATATATGTGGTATTTTCTTAATTATATAGATGTGTGAGATGATTTTGTTATATACAAACAAAAGCGGTTTATACCTAATGTTTTTGGGAAGGAACATAAATGTTTCTTGTTGATTATTATTGTTGATGATGGATATTGTAAAAGAGGGAAATGCCCAATTTGATTTAATAATGGTGCTTGGTTCAATTGACTCCTAAACCTTGAAATTCGGTGACTGATTTGTTGCAAATGTGTTGAGACATGCAAGTTTGATCCATCTTGGAAATGTGTGTTAAGATAGATGAATGTTGGAGTTGTAGAAATGAGAAATTTGAGGAGATCCTTTTGTTTCTTGCTATTGTTAAATCTTGCTTATAAATTGAATGAACATTAGGCAAATTGGATTTGAAAACTCATGCATCATGTACATTATAATTTTCTCCTGAGATCTTGCAATCTTGTGGATGTTTGGAAAATGTTTAAAGGGGGAATAGCGTATGAGTCTGGGTAATCGAGTCAAATTTTGGGAAATGGTTGTGTATTATATTGGTACCAACATAGGGAGGCCCAATTGCCCTGTCTTGAGCTTATCGCCGAACGAATGTGGAAAATGGTTTTTGGTTGTCCACTGGTCCTACTGTATTATAGTCAGTAAAAGTGGAAAACGGATGATTTTGGGTGCCCATTCCCAGCCGTATTAATAGCTGGCAAATGTGGGGGCATTTTTTTTGTATATAAATCTATATATATATATAAGTGTGGTTTTGTGACTCTTACTTGAGACGCCATAGTGTATTTACCACCCCATGGTTGCAAATGAGACTTTGAATGGAAATCATGCATTGAGCATTTTTTTTTTAAAGAGAAAATACAGATTTTTGTAACAAGTGCATGGTATAATTATATACATCTTGATTATTTATATACTTTATTAAATGTATTTTCTACTGGGCCATAGTTTACCCTACTGTATTATAGTCAGTAAAAGTGGAAAACGGATGATTTTGGGTGCCCATTCCCAACCGTATTAATAACCGGCAAATGTGGGGGTATTTTTTTTGTATATAAATCTATATATATATATATATATATATAAGTGTGGTTTTGTGACTCTTACTTGGGACGCCATAGTGTATTTACCACCCCATGGTTGCAAATGAGACTTTTAATGGAAATCATGCATTCAGCATTTTTTTTTTAAAGAGAAAATATAGATTTTTGTAACAAGTGCATGGCATAATTATATACATCTTGATTATTTATATACTTTATTAAATGTATGTTCTACTGGGCAATAGTTTACCCTAACTAACAACATTTCAAGAAATGATGGTGTGATTCTGCCAAAGTGATTTGGCAATGGATGTGTTTTGACTCGAGCACGAAGGCTCACTGGATGTTAATTTTCGAAACTCCAAAACTATTTTGTGGCTTGGGACTGAGTGTCCATTTTTGTATAATCAAGGACTATCTTTGTAATGTGTACGTCATTAAAGCATTTTACTTTGGTATTCTTTCACCCTCTGAACTGTTAACATTCATGATTATATGTTAGTGGACAATGATATATACTTCATTTGGAATAGTACCATGATAAGGAGATTATTTTGGGTAAAAGACCATGTTCTTTAATGGTATTCATTGTGATGGTTGGAAAATACGTAATCGATTTAATTATAAGTTGGATGATATATTTTGGGGCATTGCAGGCCCTCTTGGCCGCACGTACAGAAAAGACTCCAAGCTTGGAATTCACTCGTAGGCATACCCATACTCCCGGTTCTATCCTTATACCTAAAACTCAAAATTTTCTAACTCGGAATTGTTAAGAAAGGTTAAGACAGGTTGGAAATGAAATCTTAATGACATGACATGGTACTCAAGGCTTCGTAAGCAAAACAAATAGTCCAAATATACACATTCAAGTTGGGTCCAAGACCCAAAACATCACAAAAATAACTTTTCATGTTAATAAGCTATTTTTCAGTTAAAGTTTTATTAAACCCATTTTTTTTCTCACCATATCTCCCCACTTTTGGTGAAGACAAAACACAACTTTGGCGAGAATTCTTTTTTCACCATCTTTCACTATTTTTCACCTACTCAACTGTAAATCAAAGTATAAAACATGCAGTGGAATAAAATGTTTAGATCATACCTTTTTTGATGATAGAACCTCGTGGATAAATCACGTGCTTCCTGAATCTAGTCAATCAACCCAGCAGTGAAGTGATATTACAATATTGAATATCACCCACACAAACCACAGTGCAAATGGCTTTGATCGTTATTTTGGGAGAGAGTCAGTATCTTGGAAAAAAAACAAACATACGTTGTTTTTCCACTTAATCACCCATATCCCATATATCAGATATATAATCTATTTATCTCATTTATCCATTTGTTAAATGAGATAATATCTGATATCTATATCATCTATCCATATCATGATATGATAGATATATATCCTGAGTGGCTATCCAAATAGGTTTGAATTCAAATTCAAAACCCATTTGGATGAGGTTCAAAAGGTTCTAAGGGTCATGCCACATGGGCGCCCAATTTCTAACATCTCCCACTCGGACATGAGTTGGCATGCCACTGCCACGTCTCAATCTCAATCTCCCCAAAAATAAACAATCTCATACTAGCCACTGCACCGTGCGACTGCTGAGAACACCTGCATGTGGGAGCTCTATACTAGAAACTCAAAATGAGCCAGCATAAAGACATCAACCCAAAAAGAAAAGAAATAGTGTCTCATATACCCCAGACCCATCTAATTACACAGGTCCAAAAAACATCTCTAATCCCTCAAAAAAGAGCATGTTTGACCCTCTCAATTCTTGCAATATATTCACACTCAATTCGCCTCTCATACAGAGCGATGTGAGTTGCCGGCAGTGAATATACAACAGTGGTGTAATACTAGATGATCTTCCCTTTGCACTCATGCCATTTAGTTTAGGATTGACCGCTTTCATTTTTATGTCCCTT
>NW_021026954.1:582933-594374 GCF_004153795.1 Camellia sinensis | reverse complement strand
AAAATTGTAATTTCTCCACAACCTGTCTATATTACGTGCAACTTGTAGTATGTATATAAACAAAACAATACATATTTTATCAACCATTCCACAATCCAAATTACTTCCATCCATCCATCCAAAAATGAATAACTGTAAATGTATATATTCCATACAAACCAACTATTATCCAAACTAAAATTATACTTCCACACAAAATAGAGAAGCATACAAAAATCCAACCGTCCATATACAAAAAAATATATTTTGTACCATGTGAAATGTCCATTTGGCGTGGTACAAATTACCATCGCAATCTGTACCACGCCAAAAGGTGATCTATATGCCACGCCAATAACTATCAGTTGGATTGCAAAAGTTATCTAACAAGGCGTTTTCAAGGGCCAATTCACATTTTTGCCCTCTTAATGCCCTTTTCGGTTACGGTTAAGGCGTTTTCAACTCTAACTCCCAACCTACACGTGCTAATTACATTCCGTCTATTGTTACAAGTCCTATTTTTCATGAGGAAGTTGGTTGTGACATCCGTACAGTAGTTATTTGTTATGGCTACTAAATATTTAATCACCAAAAGATTTGTTTTCATTTAATTCTTTTTTTAGCTACTAACTATTTAGTTGGCAAAAATATTGACTTTATTTTTGGCTACCAATTTTTTAGTCCCCAAAACATCATCTTATGTTTTTTTTTTTTTAAAAAAAAAAAATTGTCCACACCCATAACCTGTATATATTCATATGCAACCTGTACAATATATACAAACTGGTTTATACATATGTTATCACCCATTCAACAATCTACATCCATTTCACTTCCAACCATCTAAAAATTAATACCTTCACATGTCAATAATTCCATACAAATCAAATACATTAATTCCAATTTAAAATAATAATTCCATACATAAGATAAATGATCATAGGGAAATTTTATCCTCCGTATACAAAAATATATTTACTACTATGCCAAATGACCATTTGGCATGGTACAAAATACCATGATAATATGTACCACGACAAAAGGTAATCAATAGATCATGACATCAAATATCTGTTTGAAGGCAAAAATATTATGTACCCTGCCAAAAGTATTATGTACAATTAATACAAACCTACACAAAAAGCAGAGGACGACAAAAATGCAGCAGTTTACAAAAGTGTAAATTGTCATACGTCCACAAAAATAGAATATCCACAACTCCATGCCAAAAGCCATCCACAAAAAAATAAAAATAAAAAAATACACCAATTAGTTCCATATATAGCATTCGAGCATAATGTCACACCCCTTGTAACTGTAACAGAATTTTATCCTAACATTCGTAATTTGATATTGGTTTAACAATTTTCTACCTCATTACTTTTTCTCCAGCAAGGCTAGAGTAGCATCTGTTTTCCTCCATCACCAAAACATCATTTGACGTTCACTGTTTGGCAGGGTTGATAACATTTTAGTCACTGAAATATGTACTTCATTTTTTAGTAAAAATTGTTGAGTTACCAAAACAATGGTCTTACGTTTTATCACAAAATTGTAATTTCTCCACAACCTGTCTATATTACGTGCAACTTGTAGTATGTATATAAACAAAACAATACATATTTTATCAACCATTCCACAATCCAAATTACTTCCATCCATCCATCCAAAAATGAATAACTGTAAATGTATATATTCCATACAAACCAACTATTGTCCAAACTAAAATTATACTTCCACACAAAATAGAGAAGCATACAAAAATCCAACCGTCCATATACAAAAAAATATATTTAGTACCATGTGAAATGTCCATTTGGCGTGGTACAAATTACCATCTCAATCTATACCACGCCAAAAGGTGATCTATATGTCACGCCAGTAACTATCAGTTGGATTGCAAAAGTTATCTAACAAGGCGTTTTCAGGGGCCAATTCACATTTTTGCCCTCTTAATGCCCTTTTCAGTTAAGTTTAAGGCGTTTTCAGCTCTAACTCCCAACCTACACGTGCTAATTATATTCCGTCTATTGTTACAAGTCCTATTTTTCATGAGGAAGCTAGTTGTCACATCCATACAGTAGTTCAGGGGCTGTTTTCCATTTTCACTCCCTTAATGCCATTTTTCTGTTAAGTTTAAAGCGTTTTCGGCTCTAACTCCCAACCTACACGTGATAATTACATGCCGTCTATTGCCACAGGTCCTATTTGTCATAGGGAAGCTGGTTAGGATATTTGTACGGTGGTTCGGGGGCTGTTTTGCATTTTCATCCCCTTAATGCCCTTTTTCGGTTTAGTTAAATCGTTTTCGGCTATAACTCCCAACCTACAAGTGATAATTACATGCCGTCTGTTGTCACAAGTCCTATTTGTCATGGGGAAACTGGTTGTGATATACGTACGGTGGTTCGGGGGCTGTTTTGCATTTTCGCCTCCTTAATGCCCTTTTTCGGTTAAGTTTAAAGCGTTTTCGGCTCTAACTCCCAACCTACACGTGCTAATTACATGCCGTCTATTGTCACAAGTTCTATTTGTCATGGAAAAGCTGGTTGTGATATTCGTACGATGATTCGGGGGCTGTTTTGCATTTTCACCCTCTTAACGCCCTTTTTTGGTTAAGTTAAAGGCGTTTTCGGCTCTAACTCCCAATCTACACGTGCTAATTACATTCCGTCTGTTGTCACAGGTCCTATTTTTCATGAGGAAGTTGGTTGTGACATCCGTACAGTAGTTCAGGGGCTGTTTTACATTTTCGCCCCCTTAATGCCCTTTTTCGGTTAAGTTTAAGGCGTTTTCGGCTCTAACTCCCAACATACACGTGCTAATTACATTTTGTCTGCTGTCACAGGTCCTATTTTTCATGCGGAAGCTAGTTGTGACATCTGTACAGTGGTTCGGGAGCGGTTTTGCATTTTCACCCCCTTAATGCCCTTTTTTTATTAAGTTTAAGGCGTTTTCGGCTCTAACTCCCAACTTACACTTGCTAATTGCATTCCGTCTGCTTTCATAGGTCCTATATGTCATGAGGAAGCTGGTTGTGAACATCCGTATGGTAGTTCGGGGACTATTTTCTATTTGCACCCCCTTAATGCCCTTTTTGGGTTAAGTTTAAGGCGTTTTCAGCTCTAACTCCCAACCTACATGTGCTAATTACATTCCGTCTATTGTCACAGGTCTAATTTTTCATGAGGAAGCTGATTGTGGCATCTGTACGATAGTTCGGGGGCTGTTTTGTATTTTCGCCCCCTTAATGCCTTTTGGGTTAAGTTTAAGGCGTTTTCGGCTCTAACTCCCAACGTACACGTGCTAATTACATTTCGTCTGCTGCCACAGGTCTTATTTGTCATGAGGAAGCTAGTTGTGACATCCATATGGTAGTTCAGGGGTTGTTTTGCATTTTCGCCCCCTTAATGCCCTTTTTCGGTTAAGTTTAATACGTTTTCATCTCTAACTCCCAATTTACACGTGCTAATTACATTCTAACTATTGTCACAGGTTCTATTTTTCATGAGGAAGTTGGTTGTGACATCCATATGGTAGTTCAGGGGCTATTTTGCATTTTCGCCCCCTTAATGCCCTTTTTCGGTTAAATTTAAAGCATTTTTGGCTCTAACTCCTAACCTACATGTGCTAATTACATGCCGTCTGTTGCCGCAGGTCCTATTTGTCATGGAGAAGCTGGTTGTGATAATCGTACCGTGGTTCGAGGGTTGTTTTGCATTTTCGCCCCCTTAATGCCCTTTTTCGGTTTAGTTTAAAGCGTTATCGGCTTTAACTCTTAACCTACAAGTGCTAATTACATGCCGTCTGTTGTCACAGGTCCTATTTGTCATGGGAAGCTGGTTGTGATGTCCATACGGTGGTTCGGGCGCTGTTTTAGTTGTGATGTCCAAACTTGTGGAGTTCATTGTATTTTTTTTTTTTTTCAAATCTTAGAGGAGGTCAATGAAATTTACCCTTAAGAAAGTATGTAACATAAAGATAATGAGATCCATATTAATAAATATATATGAAATCCATCGTCTTTGAGTTTAGAAGTAATAAATAGAAAATTGGGTAAGAAATAACACTCAACTAAATTATAGCATTTCACAAAACCATGGAAAATGGGATAACGTCACCAAAAAGAGATTAAAATAATTTCGCAATAATAGTAAGTATCTACCCTCAAGTTTAATTGACAGAAAATTTATTTCTCTTTGCTACCAAAAAGCATCCAAAGCATGACAACAAACACAACTTGATCACATAAATAACAATAAGTCAAGGAACATAAACATTAAACACAGAACTTGACAAAAAATACAAATTACTTGAAAAAATAGGAGCTTTACAACACACTCATGCATATCATAGATCAGACAAACCAAATTACAATGAACAAAGCAGTGCCTTACGAATTTACATAATATAAAGGGGAGATAAAGGAAGCAGTTATACAATACCTAATTGATTAGATGATCATCTTTTTCATTACTTATGGTGAATGTCATTGTAAGTTCGGCGAAAAGCCTCATATAGCATAACCAACAGTAAGTTGAATATCATATCTACTGGAAAGATAGAAAAAATTCTCAACCAGTCCGAGAAAATCCTACATGACCAAATGCCACATATATAAGAAAACTACTACATCTAACCATCACTAACAGGTAACTATCTTGTTTAATTCATAATTAATTTTCTTTTAAGGTTAATATATCAGACTAGATTGCATTGCAACATATCAATAAACCCATGCTGAAGTCTTGTTACAAAGTTCTATAGATATGTGAGTTGCTAAATTGATCAACTTCTGTAGAACCTAATAAGGAGGAAATTAAATTTAAGATTTGATTGATCAGAGGAACTTACTAGTGTTATCTCAAACTGTTCACCAGAGTTCCTGTAACGACCCCATTACGTATAATGATTAGTACTTGATTAATTAAGAGGATTTGAAATTTAATTGCCAAGCATTATAGTTAATTTGGGATTTACGAAAATTATGGAGATTAACTCATACATGATTCTATTGAGGATTTATTTTGGGATTAGAAATAGAATGCCCAAATGGCTCGAGAGAGTATAATTAGTGAATTAAGCTATTTTAATTTCGAATATCGGACCGTATGGAAGTTTAATTAACTATTCGATTCAGATTTATAAATTGAGATTCAATAAAATTGGGTCAGAATTGGGATTAATTAAGTTAATTAGATTATGAGGATTGAGAATTGTGATTATTGCGAATTAAAGTTATTTATAGAACGACCAATTTGAATATGTAATTTACTGTTGAAAATTTGAGTCTGATCAGAAATTGAAGGCCTGATGATTTGGAAATCAAAATTGATAATGATAATAAATTTAATTTAATATTTGGAGCCTTTTGGGAGTCTGACTAAAAATCTGATTCGGATTGATAAATTTAAATAAAATTAATTGGGCCTTAATGGAAGTCAAATTAGACTAATTAAATTATGGGAATTGTGATTTGTTATGATTAATTATTTGCATGTTAAATAAGATTTATAAAGACTATGTGTTATTTAATTAATCTAATCTTAATCATAAATCAAGTTAAGAAGGATCTAGAATTGTGAGTGTGTGTGGGTGTGCAGAGAAACTAGTGTGGGTGTGCAGAGAAACCAGATATGTGTATATTGTTGTTGCGCTGGCAGCATTGGATCTGTGCACGTGTGTAGTGTGGTGTCTCAAAAGAAGTTGTGTGTATGTAATACATGTGCTGGGAAGTTAGACTCAAACATATAGAAAAGAGAAAAGAGAGAACCAAAGAGAGAGAGAGAGAGAGCTTCATTGTTTTTGCATGCAATGTAATTAATCTGCTGGTGCAAAACCGTGAGAAAGAGAGAGACAACCGTGGGTGAGAAAGAGAGAACCATGAATGAGGGAGAGTTTAACTCCTTAAATCTTTGCTGGAAATTTGAAGGAAAACCAAGGGAAAAGTGAAGAAAAGGAAGGAGAAACTCAAGTTTGGCTTGGATTTGTCAAAATTATGCGAGATTAAATGTCTATGAAGACTCTAGGTATGGATTTGTCTCTTAAAACTTGAAGATCATATGGTATAGAGTTGGATTTATGGGCCATTACATGTATTTTGCTTGAGCATGTTAAGAAGAAGGTGATTCCTTACATACATACAAGAATATGTTGGATTTTGAAACTATATGTTACATGCATTCTAGGATTGAGTTATGTTGAAGTTCAATCTTATAATTTGAAAGCTATGGAAAGGAATTTAGACTAGATTGATACATACATCATGAATTTTGAAAGAATTAAAAATAAAGCTTTGTAGATATTATGAATTGTTAAGATTTGGGTTTGCATGTAAAAATCAAGTTTATGGAAAATAAATTAGAAGGTAATTATTAAGAAATTGATGTTGAGATTAAATATTTGAGTTTGATTTTCTTCATCCTTCACATATTTGAAGTTTTCCATTACATGCATGGTAAGTTTTCAAGATTTTAGAATTTAATTCATATTTTATAGTTTATGAGTTTGAGATTAAATTATGATATAAATTAAGAAGTCAAATTATAAATTGAGCTTGATGATGTAAAATGGGTTGGATTTGGTAAGTGTTTTGTACATGCATTTTGGATTTTGAGGAACTTAAGGTAAACAATTTCATGTTTTGAAGAGAAGAAGGAAGAAATTTTATAAGAAAAATCAAGTTTATGGAAAATTAAACATTGAGTTAATTTTGAATGTAGAAAAAATTAATTAGTTTTAATCTTATGTCATACACGCAAATATTTTCCTAAGGGTCATATAACTTCAATTTCATGTACATTAAAAGGAATTAGTAAAATGATGTAGAAATTGAAGTAGATTCAAAATTTTAGAAGTTAATTTGAAAATAATCCTTTTGGGTTTGAATTTATTTGTCTTGTATGAAATTGAGTTCAATCACACATGCATCATGCAATTTTAAGAATTGAAAAGCCTAATTTGTATCTTAGAATTGTGGGTTGATATTAATAAGATGAATTAAAATTAAATTTGGGCAATTGGAACATGATTTTGGTTGAATGTTTTCTAATTGGAAGTGTTTACTAAATCATACAATGGTTTTCCATTTTTGTGTACTAAAAATACACGTTTTGAGGTTTTGAATATCAACTATGAACTTCAATTACAATTTTGGAAATTTCAGAATTTGTGTTGTCCGTTCGAGCGAGGAAAGTCTCTCTCGAGCGTGAAAATCGAGCTCTCAGTAGTTTTTCAAATTTTACAGTCCGCTCAAGCGACCAAAGTGGCGCTCGAGCGAAGGCCCATTTTCAGCATATTTTGAAAAATTACATTTAGTTCACATTTTTATTCTTATCTTCTTCCAAGGCATTCTAGATATGATTTATGACTCAATATAGATTAATAAGCTACCAATCAACATAGATTAGTTAGTTGAAGGATGAATCATTGATCTAGTAGTAGTTGTTTAAGAAACCAAGTAAAAGATTAGTCAATTGGGAAAAGAAGGGCTTAGTAATGAAAGAATATGTGAAATAAGAACCCTGTTTATTTGAATGAGAAAGATTAAGCGTAGTAGAACTTCGGACTATTTAGACGAAAAAAGACTAGGAAAGTCAAGTTTAATCAATGGAGTAATATTGTATCTCAATATGTATATGTTATGTGCTTGTGTAGGTCACGCGCCATTGTCTGCCTGATTTATCTGACATGTCCAGTCTGTCTGATTTGCTTCTGCAGCCATCTGTATGTAATAACTCTGTAAAGTTATGTTTTAACTTAAGTATTTTTCGACTGGTATGATATGATCTGTTTTTCTGAAATGCTATCTTACGAATTATGAATGAATGTTCAATTTTCTGAAATGTATTTGTGGCACCCTTAGTTCACGTGGCCCTCGCCCGGGGGTAACAATACCGTGGCCAATCTGTACTTGGCCCTTGCCTAAGGGTAACAATACCATGGCTACTTGCGCGCAAGATATGGACCTTTATGGTCGTTGGTACCAACTATGTATGTGGGTCTCTGGACCAATCTGATTTGATAGCTAATGGGTGTACCACGTATGATCTTATGTAAAATCTGAATATGAACATGAGTATGTATCTAAATCTATGTCTGTTTTGAAGTCTAAATATGTTCTGATTTAAATACTGGATCCTAACTTGTGTTGAACATCATTCATAAAAACCCTTTACTTTGTTATTATTCACTAGGGTTTAGCTCACTGTATTATTTATGTATGTAGGTGATCAGGCGCGTGACCAGGCTTAGAGGCTTCTGCCTAGAACCAGTTTTGTCAGCCAACCTATGTGCCTCCCGTGGAGGTTCCGGATATGTCAAGTGATTATTGCTATGTGATCTAAAGTTTAAGTTTTATTTTCGTGTTTAGTTGAACAGTCTTGTGTATTTTGTAAATAGGGTTAAGTTTCTTTTTATCTAATCTGTGTTTATATGACGACTTAAAGTTAATGTGTATATGTGTACATAGAAAGTTTAAATTTTTTCTGTCTCATATAAGTCTGCACAGCTCAATGGACGTTGTATATTCTTATTTGCTTTCGCTAGCCCCTAATATTATGTTAATCTATCTCAGAGGCCTTCGGTAATCTTAGGATTACTGGCCGGTTACGATGCTAAACCCATAGGGGCGGGTTTGGGTCGTGACAGTCCCCCAAGACAAAGATGTGCTCAACTTTGGTCTCATGTTTCAACTTGAGAAAACCCTGCAGGCAAACAAAGTTCTCAACAACCTCGATATAAGAAGGAACATTATTAAAGAGACAAATCAAAATCAAAATACAAACCTGAAGTGGTTTAAATGGATGCCCAAGTGGAGTGGTCAATTGAAATGATAAACGCAGCTTTTGTAGATGGTTTGCTGACAACGAAAGAGAAGTCTCTCCAGCTAAATCTAGCTTGAAAAAAAAGCATAGCATGATACAAATTTTAATCTGCTGAAGTAAAAAATATAATGAATAACAACATTAATACGGAAAAATAACACATAAAGATCAATAAGTCGTGTTTCTTTTGATTGTAATAGAAGCATTTTTCTCACACCAAATATCACATTCGAAGTTTGAAAAGTCTTAATCACAAACCTCAAAAAAAATCAATAGGGAGAGATATCAGTGTTCTATGGAAGGTGTAATTGAGCAACAACAGCATTTAAGAGAATTGGTTCAAGCATGTCAGTGGAAAATCACAGAGAACTAAGCTAAAAATGGAGGAAAATATAACCAAATCTAGGTTAAAGGAAAAAGTAAGTGGCATACTTCTTTTGAGATTCTATGCTCCCAATATCACTGTCCAGTACTACAATTTCTGCATTGTCAACTTTGATAACTCCAGTGACATATATTGGTACTTTTGTTGAGCCTCCAGTGGCATAAATTTTCTTATGATCTGAATCTTGTAGCACAATCTACCAAAAAAATGATGAAAAAAGAAAAGAGGATGCACATAGAAAACAGATGAAGATCAACTTCTTGGACACAAGAGATAGCGAATAGGAGAGGAAAAACATGGGGATCTTTAGATTAGTAGGAAATGACAATAATAAATACAATTACCTCAAATACAAAAACAAAATTGCCTACGTCAACACGCTTTGGCCATGCATCCAAGAAATGGACATCATTTTCTTGATCAAACTTGAGTTCTTGCATCAAGGCAAATGACAAGATCATTAGGATACAAGTTAGGCAAATTATGGTCATGAGCATCTGATAAAAAAATAAAAGAGTCACACGCAGCACCTGGCTCTCAATTATAGAAGCATTCTTTGAACCAGAATTGAAAGCTTGCTTGAGTTTTACTGATAGAGATGGCGCTGCAGATCCCAGTACAGTATTCACCCTAACCTGATAAGCAGCACAATATTATACTGATCAGTGTTTAGCCATATAAGCTAAACTTTAAACTAGATCTTGGAAGTGGTAGATCAAAACTTGAAAGCTAAGAGTTAAAAGGCACTTAATGGAACTCAACTACCTCGGAAGAAGAGGGTTACCTATGGGGGGGGCTGACTATGCACATTACCAGATTAAAGACGTCTAGATATCAAGAAGCCTGGACCTGACTAACCTTTTTTTTTTTAGGATCTAGCACACTAATGTATGGACTTCTATTGCTAAAAGTGCAAAAATCATTCAAAACAAATAATTTTGTTCCTCAATCTCTACTATTGGTAGTCATATAATTGGATTTGACATTTATACTTTCACGATACGGTATCCTTGTAAATGTGTTTGTATTCTTTCCAAGAGGTTTAGTTAATCTGACCTATCATAATGAACGCGCAAAAAAAAATAAAAAAAAATAAAAAAAAAATTTGTCCTAACTGGATTCATATATCTCAATTCTTCACCTACCCAAAAAAGAGTGTGTTCATGTTGACAAAGAACTCACCATACAAGATATCCAAAACAAATGATGTAAGGAGGGAAATAAAAGTAAACAAGTAATCGAAGTAATAAAAGCACATTCTTAAATTACAAAAAAAAAACAAATGAATAGAGATGAAACACCTTGAGCTGGTCTTTTCTAGTCAGTGAAAGCACCGCAGCTGGAAGAGATAAAATCAAAGGAATAGAAACCCTATAATAGAAAGAGGAAAAAAAACACCAGATATTTTTTGAAGAAATTTTAAAACTATATAAAATAAAATTAAAAAAACAATCACTAGCTGATTAAAGGCCTATATGAGAAAAGAGAGAGTCATCACACGTGTTGTGTAGGTTACCTACTTTCCATCGTATTCATTTGCTCTTCCTAAGCTTTGGTTCAAAAACGAAGTAAAGGACAAGAAATATGGGAACACAAACAATCAAATTGTCAAATTAGAACCCATTTTACCTTTTCTCAATGATTCAAAACACAATGTAAAAAGTTTTTGATTAACAATAATCACAACAAACAAAGTAAAATGAAGAACACAAAAGAAACTTGCCACAGTAACCAGCTATGCTACTGCGAAGCACTTCAAGAGAATCAGATTTACCTCCATAATGCACCTAATTATTTAAACCCCAAGATACATTGCAACATTGAGCCATAGACTCATACTGGGATACTTACAAATATTTGTAATACAATCCCATATCGATTGATATGTAGGTATTAAAAGTCTAAAATTTGATGCAGTTTAGCGGATTACTAGGTGTATAGAGCTGTGTATCAAGAGGAAACACATGAGATTTCCCAATCCACACAATGAATATAGTTCTTGATATTTTCATTCTCTACTCTTCTTAGTAACAAATTTGTGTTTCAACCTTCCTCAAAATTTGCTTAATTATGTGGTAACCAATCTGTGTTACTAAGGGCCTATTTGGTAAAGTTTACATTTTCAGTTTATATTTACAAAAATTTTATAAATTGGTTTTTGTTTATTTTTTATTTATTTTTAGAAAAACATAAACTACAAACACGTTTGGTTTAGACAAAATGTTTTGGGACATGAGTAAATATAAAAAAAA